>OMNW01034809.1:85449-114631 GCA_900303245.1 Selene dorsalis | reverse complement strand
AAACATGTTATCTTTCTCTGCTCAGAATAAGCTGGAGGGCACCGTGTGGATGGATGTGGACGATGGCAAGGTTTTCAAAATCCTGGATCTGGAGGACCTCGAAAAGACCTTCTCAGCCTATCAGAGACAGCAGGTACTGAGGACGAGGCCATTCATCAACTCACCAACCGGTGCCGTTCAGTGTCAGAGCAAGCTGTGTGTAGAGTGGAGGGGTAGAACGGTTGGCTTAGAGCTCAGCTGGCTTGGCTTTTCTTTTGAAATTAAACTTGGCTTGTTTTCTGATTTTCAAAAAATTTCATATGTTTTGCAACTTTTTGGTTTCTTAAGCAGAGTTAGAGGGGAAAGAAGGGAAGGGGTCAGGTAGTCCACAAATAAATAAAACAAAAGTCATCCTGAAATTAAAAAAAAAAAAAAAAAAAAGCAGAAGCAAGATTTTTATTAGATGCAAACCTTTCATGCTTGAATCATTTTAAATATCTTCTCACATTTGACTGGAATGCTACATTTTGCCATTTTTTTGTTTGTGGTTTTGATCATTTTTGCCATATGTGATTTAAAATGCATGAATGAGCTGCTCAGGATCAGCTATTTCTTTATTTCTTTCTTGTGGCTTTAGTGTGCAAGCCATGTAAGTCACTAGATCATTATAATCAATAATATCTGTCCTAGTTGCACAATGAGATGTCAGCAGGCCGTTTCCTGTACATCAGTCTTAAATTGCAGTGCTCACACACACTGATGAATGATTACACATAATAAGAGTCTGAAAATTATTAATTTGTCTTTTTCTAATGACATCCACAAATACAAAACAAACATTTATTTAGATCCTCAGCATGGTCCTGATAAGTTTCACAGTAAAGCTGCCAAAAGGAACAATACACTCTTGACTACAGGCTTATTTCTGATGTGCACAGCATGTAAACTATAAGCACGTATTGATCACCTGAACAGCCACTCATGTCTCTCTGCTGCTCACTTCATTACTGATGGATCCATTGTCGTCTAAGTGCCTGATTCATTTGCTGTTTGTGTTTATGGGCTGCAAATCACGTAACTGCTTTTACTTATTCTAATGAGTGCTTACATCTTCCCTGCTTCTTGCCTGCATTTTAGGACTTCTTTATGATCAATAACAGCAAACAGGTGAGTGCACGTACAGTACCATACATATATAGTGTGGAAAATCGATCAGACTTTGTTTATATCATGTTATAATATAATAATCATGGGGCTGCACAATCATATTGCAGTTATATTGGAAGATAATGCAATTGTGATCTAATTTCAGTTTTCAATTGTGGTTTTTATTTTTCACTTAAAAAATATAAAATTGATGATGTGATTTTTTTTTTTTTTTGGGTCTTGTACCAAACAAACACATCTCTTTACATCTGGAGAATATGATTCGTTGGCTGCAGTGTCTCTGGAGCAACACAACACATAAAACATCACACGACACTCAAAAAAAAGTGTAGCCCCTGCGATTTGGATATTGCTCCTTTCCATATTGCAATTTTGTTTAGATTGCAATTAATTGTGCAGCCTTGTTATAAATTATAATTGACTCTGTTTTACTTTCAGCTGTGTGTGTCATAGTTGTCCAACAGTATATGTGCACTTTATACAGCAGCATATAAACCTTTTGAAACCTTCTTGTCCAAGTCACCATCCTTTGTCTGTGTGTGTCATGACTCATGTTATTTCTCGTGTGATGTCTTCAGCTCTTGTTATGGGTTTTAGGGCATGTGTCTGTCAATCTTCATTTTTTTGTATGTGGATGACAGTAACAAAAAAAAATCTCAACAGCTTTGTTGTGTGTGTTAAAAATTGCCATTTTCCCTTAAACCTTTGTCATTGTGCTCACAGAAAGAGGCAGAAGACGACACACTGAGCTCTAAAAAAGTCAAGGAGCTGTCAGTCATTGATGGCCGTCGAGCTCAAAACTGCAACATCCTCCTCTCAAGGTAGGTTTAGAGCATAATTATAACCTCTTTAAATACAAATTGCTGACACAGCCCAGTTCAGTTTTTTTTTTAATGGACTTGTCTGCTGTGTGCTGCAGGCTGAAGCTTTCAAATGAGGAGATGAAGCGAGCTATTCTAACTATGGATGAACAAGAGGACCTTCCCAAAGACATGCTGGAGCAGGTACTTCATCCAGTTTCTCTCACACAATTGCTGTCATGTGTGCAGTGTGTTCATAAGCAACAGGCTACAGTTGGTACAGAAAGGTGGTAAACTAACACAAACTATCTTCAAATTAGTAAATCACTCTCTATTTTCTGTTGAAGAAGCTCTGCACCATCACGTCGCACCAAAAAAAGCAAAATAAATCAGGAAGTAGTGCAGTGTATTATCGCTGCTGCTTAAACAAGTGATAGTGACCTGACTTGCAGCATGCAAGTACATTTAAGTCTTCAGACTTCTTCACTTTCTTCACATATTTATGTTACAGCCTGATGTTGATCATCGTACACTCAGTAGCCATAATGACAAATCAAAAACAGAACTTTTTTTGGAAGTTTGTTAAAAAGCTGAAACAAACAGACATCAGACCCCTTTCTTACACTTCAAAAAAAGTTTTCTCCAGGAGTAAATGTTTGTTTTGCAGTGAACGGCCTTATCCATCAACAACAATATGAAAAAATAATTTAACACACTGAGACAGCATGGCTAATCCTTCCACTGTCATTTCACTCAACAAGCACAGATGGATGTGTGGTAAATATGTTAAGTAAAGAGTTTGCCTTTGTTCCTCAGCTGCTGAAGTTTGTCCCAGAGAAGAGCGATGTGGATCTTCTGGAAGAACACAAACACGAGCTCGACAGAATGGCAAAGCCTGACCGCTTCCTCTATGAGATGAGCAGGTAAATTGTAGCTTTATTAATTCTGTGTTAAACATGTTATCTCAGACCTGACACCTTCAGGTCAGCACAGCACTCTGCAGATCTGCCAACAAACAATAGCCATTGTTTCCTCTCCGTCATAGCAGATAAATGAAATGACACATGGGTTTCTACTTAGCCGGGAACAATGGCTGTCTGTCTGAATCACTTTGTTGGTGAATAAATAGAATCCGTAATGTAATAACAGTATTTGAATTTCAGTTTTGTAAACAAAGTCCTATAACACCAAAGGAACAAATGAAACATGTCACGATCAGCCCTTAAGTGCAGAAAGACATTAGCAACAATCCAAGCGGTTCCCACATTAGAGTGACA
This sequence comes from Selene dorsalis, assembly GCA_900303245.1. Lineage (NCBI taxonomy): Eukaryota > Metazoa > Chordata > Actinopteri > Carangiformes > Carangidae > Selene > Selene dorsalis. Next base: position 111,408 of record OMNW01034809.1, on the reverse strand, counting down.
GTAGAAACATATTTAACTGTGTTTTAATTCAATAATTTACCGTAGTTTGACAGTTGTTACATTTGTGTTTGATCGGGACACATAATGGACTGGTGGACAGATGTCACAGTGTTAGTCATTAGCTGTAGAGTTGCTGGTTTATAATCCAAAATCATAAACTGCAAAAAATATGCTTTACTACCATAACTAAAACTTTTTACATGTAAGCAAACAGGCGGTTTGTTTGATTTTGCTCAAGCACAATGTCTATGTTTGTGGCCTTTTTGTCTAAATTTGTGGATTTCCCTGTTCATGATTTATGATTTTTGTCTATTTTCGTTCTCTTCTTCTGACACACATTTTCCATCTCCTGTCCAGAATAAACCACTACCAGCAGAGGCTGCAGTCTCTATACTTCAAAAAGAAGTTTGCAGAGAGGATAGCTGAGATCAAACCCAAAGTTGAAGGTGGGAAGAGTCCTAAACACCAAAGAAGTGATTTTTTTTTTTCATAAAAAGAGGAGGACTGAAAAGCATTATAGTCTCTTTATATCTAACTTTTGTAGCCCTTGTGTTTTACTTAAGGAAAGTATTGTCTACTAAAGCTTTTCAAACTTATGTCTTATGTTTTGTAGATTTAACTTTTGATATTTGCCAAGGAATTAACAAGCAAGCTACCAAAGACAGATGTTCCTCTAAGTCTATAAATACATTTGGATCCACTACAAACATTGGTTTTCTTTATGTTCTAGCTCTGACCAAAGCGTCTAAGGAGATCTTACACAGTAGAAACCTGAAGCAGCTGTTGGAGGTGGTACTGGCCTTTGGAAACTACATGAACAAGGGTCAGAGAGGAAACGCTTACGGCTTCAAGGTGTCCTCACTCAACAAGATCGCAGACACCAAATCCAGTATCGACAAGTAAGAGCACTTTTTCAGTCATAGCATTAAAAGGTTTGCAGCCAGTAGGAGAGTAAATGTATGGAATATAAAAGTCACATCTGGAACTGGGAATGTGATATTTATAAAACTCCGTATGGTCATTCATATCTGAACCTACATAATAAAAGCAATATATTGCACATTTGACACGTTCACTCTGTCTGTATTTCTCTGTGTCGTTACAGAAATATCACTCTGCTGCACTACCTGATCACCATTCTGGAGAAGAAATACCCCAAAGTCCTGTTGTTCCAGGAGGATATGCAGAGTGTCTCAGAGGCAGCCAAAGTCAAGTACGTGAAGCCCTGTAGCAGTGATTCCCAATCTGCAGAGCCCTCAAAGGGTTTATAAGATAAAACATGGGTTACATGATGATTTGCACGATTAGAAATGAGATCAGATTCTGCCACACAAAGTATATTTATTGACTTTTATTTAACCTCTGCTCTTTATTAAACAATTTATGTTTTGGATCGTCATATTTTCCACAGGAACAGTAACAGTGAAAGAGACACAAAATTCACTAGTAACACAAAAACGCAGCTGAGATGCTGAGCTGAGAACAGTCATATACAGGAGTTTACAGGAAGTCATCTTTCTGGCAGATAAATCTCAGGTTAAAAAGATTTCAGGTCAAGGAGATTCCTTTTCCAATAATGGAGGAAAAATCAGGTCCAAGAAACAGACAGCGTTGCCAGACTTAATAAACGTGACCTGTTTGATGTGTTGAATACTTGAGCCAACTCAAATATAATTTTACACCAATACTCACAGCAAACACAAGAAAGTCATACAACATTTTTTCCATTAACAGTGACTATATTTCTGCATGGGAGGCCCCAAAATTAAAAGACTTTTTTTTTTTTGGCATAACCCCAAATATCCTCCCATGTCTCTTACAACCCTTGCTTCTCTAAGTAATCCAGAATTATTTCTTATTATGTTGTTATGCTTTCAAAATCTCATCAAACTAAACCTTAAGATATATGCACCCTGTGACAAGTTCCAAGTGTCCCTATTAGATGTGGGTTTGTTTTAAAGAGATTGGGAACCACTGCCCTGGAGAGCCTGCTCCTTAACTCTAAGCTGCTTCTGTTTGTCTTCACTCCATGTGCAACAACCATCTTTCTTTGTTTGCAGTATGACAGAGCTGGAAAAAGATATCGGCAACCTGCGCAGCGGCTTGAAGAGTGTTGAAAGCGTGAGTCACAAAGATCTCGAAGAAACAAACTGTACATTTTTATCGTATTGGTCACGGAGTCGTGTGTTGTTAAGTGCAGGTCTAGTGTTGCTCTCCTTCAGTTTCCTCTCTTGGATTTCTCCTTTTAGGAGCTGGAGTACCAGAAGAAACGACCACAGGAGCTGGGAGACAAGTTTGTGTCTGTGGTGAGTCAGTTCATCACCGTGGCCAGCTTCAGCTTCTCCGATGTGGAGGACTCTCTCACTGAGGCCAAAGAACTGGTAAGTCATCGCGTCTGAACGATGTGTTTCTGACACACGTGGGGGGGGGAGTTGTGTTTGAGCAGACCGGATAGAGCCGCTATCACTTGTAGACACAGACACTGAAAGCTAGCATCCCATTTCCTCTCCACACAGCTGTTTCTGTGCGCTGTATTGACCTCATCAGTCACCTTTCGAGGAAAGCTAACAACAGGAGTGAAGTGTTTCAGTTTCCTGCCGTAGCGCCACCGACACTTTATTGGTCAGTCGGCTCGTCGTCTTATGCGCAGGTCAAGAGTGAGACCAGAAACAAAGGCAGAGGGTTGGATATCGTTTTTTTACACAACTGTGTTCTGCATTACACGGACATTGTGTGTCTCACACCTGCCAACTGCTTCAACATGTCATTTTTGTGAATGCATCAAAGTGTGGGTGGTCCTTGTCAAAATTAAAGGCTGAATGAGCTCTGGTAGGCCAACACAAGGAGCATTTTCCCCAGAGCTCACGTGCTGCAGAAAAGCGATCGCAGCACCAAAGCAGAAGAAGAAACAAACCTTGGTTTTTGCAGATGGCCATTTTGAGGGACTCTGGCTCTTTACAAGCAGAAACCTGAGCATATTCACCTTTTAATGGAGCGCCTGACACCCTTAAGTCAGATTTATGCGTCTGTCCACATTTATTGGTGGAAGGAAGAGTTTTTTTATCATGAGCATGTTTTTCGCCCCACAGTGTGAGTCTGTGCTACACTGACCTGAGCACTCAGCTTTGTCACATGGCAACCATTAGTCTCTGTGAATCATTTACGGTGTCCCACAGTTAAATATTTGAGAGTGTTTACAGTTGTCCTCTGTGCTCATGATTGGGAACAAGAGAGCCCCCACTGACCCTCTAAACACCTCCATCCATCTGGTGTGTGTATGTGCGTATAATACAATATTTGCAGAAGTCCAGGATATTAAGGGAAAAAGAAGACATTTCATGCATTGTAGACATACCTCACAGACATTACATCCCACTGTTTCCTGTTGAGAAGAGGTAAAAATCTGATATATCTTGTGGCTGAACATTTCATTCAGAAAAAACATAAATGTACCTCTCACCTGATGAACAACTTACCTGTATCTTTGCCCCGCCTGACAGGAGTTTGCGTGTCATGGCCAGAGTTGCCGTTAGCGTGCAGATCTGTAAGGGTATATGTTCGCAGCGTGATCTCACATCTGGATGTTCTCCGTTTTTTACTTACTGTGAGAAATACCTAACAAACACATTGCCTTAATTTGGGCCCTGGCTCCAGTCTCGGGCCTCAGCTGTAATCAGTAGCTGGTCAGACCTGGGTTAACATGGGCTTCAAAGCCCAACTACTGGTACCCTGCTCTGATTTCAAAGAGCTCAGACCTAATGAGTTGCCTGTAAAACAGTCAAAGATAGAGTAAAACATGGTTCCACTGTGTCCTGCTGTAAATCTAATCTCACATGCCCCCTCCCCGTGTGCCCACTTCTCTTTGGTCCCACAGTTCCTGAGGGCAGTAAAGCACTTCGGTGAAGATGCCAGCAAGATGCAGCCAGATGAGTTCTTTGGCATCTTTGACCAGTTCCTGCAGTCGTTCACTGAGGCTCAGCAGGAGAACGAGAACATGCGAAGACGAAAAGAGGAGGAGGAGCGCAGGGCCAAGATGGAAGCCCAGGTATATCATCGTTTGCCATTTCCACATGTTTTTTGACAAAAAGAACAACTACTCTGTTGACACAGAACCTGTCACAGTAGATCTAAACCCTCTGAGATGTATAGCAGTTTTGAGGAGCACTGACCAAAGTATTCAAGAAACTATGTAACTTTGTAAAGGAAGAGAAAAGTCTTTTTTATACACATAACTTAATTCATACATTCAACACTCTGACACATTTTCTGTCAGAGTTGGATGAGAAGCAACCACTCCCATGATTGTTCGGAAAATATGAAGCTACAGATGGCAGCTGGTTAGCTTAGCTTAGCATAGGGAGTATAAACAGGGAAGCTGCTAGCATGCTTCCTTACAATGCTAACAGACTTCATATAGCAGCACCTAGAGATCACTAACTAACACACTCTAGGTCATTTTTTAAAGCTGCTCAAAATAGGAAAACAATACCTTGTGGTTCTGGGGTTTTGTGCTGGACTATTTCTCAGTTGGTTGCCTAGCGACCTGACAGTACTGACAAGAAGGAAGCCCCTGCCACTGCCCAAGAAAATAGCTTGTGGGTCTATTTTTTCTCCTTTGGACAGAGCCAGGCAAACTGTGTCCCCTGCTTCCAGTCTCTGCCCAGCTGAGCTCAGCGTCGTGTAACTGTGGCATCATATCGGTTGTTTATTTATTGTTGTCGTTGTTATGATCACATGTGTTTGTGTGTCACCAGCTGAAAGAACAGAGAGAGAAAGAGAGAAAGGCCCGGAAAGCAAAGGCAAACGGGGAAGATGACGGCGGCGAGTTTGACGACTTGGTGTCAGCGCTGCGATCGGGGGAAGTCTTCGACAAGGACTTGTCCAAAATGAAACGCAACCGCAAACGCATCAACAACCAGACCACGGACTCGAGCAGAGAGCGACCGGTCACAAAGCTCAACTTCTAAGCAGAGGTTGAGATCGCCCACCCAGCCTCTCCCCCTGCACATCAGTAGTTCCCCACTCGGTCAAACTGACACTAACATTCCTCGGCAGCCTCCTCCACTCCCACCCAGTGCTGCCTTGAAAGCACCACGGTTGCATCATCGCAGCAAAGCCACACACAGCACATGTTTGGACCTTTCATCCTGTCAGAGTTCAATGTTAAACGGAGCAGAAGCCAAAAACTTTTATTAACGACCAAATCTGATAATTCCCGCTGGAGGATCAGTTTTGGCCAAATTAAACGTTTTTAAGAAGTTTGTCACGCAGGACCAGGAAGTTCTGTCTCGTTCCAGGTGTGAGGGATGGTCACGGCTGTTTGATAGGGTGCGTTCTGTGCTGCTTTTTGTACGTCAGAATCTATGCACAGAGTGAAAACGTGCAGCTTTTAGACTCGTTCAGGGCTTGATGCTCGATCCAAACAGAAAGATGATTCCATTAAAAACACAAGGGGCCATTTTGTACGGACTGATTTCATAGATTGAGGGGGTTTTGTCCAAGAGACAAAAAGAAGGACTGAATCTGAACTTCCTCTTGACGCTGCCACTCTCTTGCAGTCAGAACCATTAGAGGACTGGGACGCTGCTTCTTTAAACAGACGTGGTTTTAACTGCAAGTAGCACAGTTGAGAGGCAGAGTGTTTTGTTTTGTTTTTTTTATTCATCATTATTGACACGCAGCATTTATATCTGATCACTGTATGTTTTTTGAACGTTTTCCTGTTAAGAGCTGGCCTTAACTCTGTTGACTTTAATTGTTGAGTGGATACTCTCAAAGGCCTGGGCCTAATCTGCAATTTTTCAACAAGTGTGGACACTCATCATGTCATAGATTACATATATCTATATATAAGGTTGCGTGCTTGTTACACTTGCACATATGAATTCATAATTACTATGCTAAATACCATTAAAACCATCCCCAATTGATGCAATACACTTCTTTTTCCTCTGAGGGGAAAGCCCTCCTTTAAAGTTTTATTTGAACAGATGAAAGATGTTTGCTGCACGCTGGCTGGATTTACACTGCATTTCAAAAGAAAAATAACTGAGAATCAACATCCTGATCTTACAGTCTGTGATCCACATGTGAGGTCTTCTACAAGAATGAAAACCTCACGTTGACATGAAACTTCTGATTTCAATTTGTTCCCTCAGCAGCTGTGTGAATCCATCCAGCGTCTCACACACACACACACACATCCCCACTGGACTTTTATAATTTAAATATTGCCTTCCATTGTACAATGACCTGATGAAAATAAATGGGAGAAAACAGTTGTGAGCTTTTGTCTTTGGTTCAGAAGCACACTTCGGTTCATTTTTGTGCATGAAGTATCTTTGTTTTTTTGTGTATTCAAGGACAGCAGCCAGGCTCCAGGCTCAGAGCACCATCTACAGGTCAGTCCATGCTCTCCACAGTCCAGTGTGGCTCGACCTCTTACATTTATAACAAATCCACACTGTTCCTGATGTGACAACCTGCAAATCTATTAATTCCAGTCACATTACTCCTAAGACAGTCAGACACTCAACATATGTGCACAGCTCAATTATTTATTATTTACAGATTTTTTTTCTTTTTATAGCTTTTCCATCAAAAGTCAATTCATTATAAAAAAGATATTTTAGACTGCCTGGATTTGTTGCGTTATTACTAAACATTTATTTGTTTTCCTTGTAGAAATGTTGTCACTGTAACAGCTAGTATCATGTACTCTACTATTGACTTTGGTAATGTACAGTATTATTTCAGTACAATGTAATTTTTCTATTTCTTCAAGCAGTTTAGTGCTCCTTAATTTACTTTGTAACAATAATTAGCTCTTGTAAAGAAAACAAACTAGTATCTCTTTAAAAGAGTTTATTATAGATTTGATTCTGTCCTTAGAGTTTTGAAATGATGCATTTTGTAAATCTAATATTTAAACCGCCTTTTCTCATTTCCACTTTTAAGTTGAAGTTCACTTCAGCAGAAACCCGTGTGTCAGTTCGTCGTCTGGCTCCTGCACAAAGCGTGACACTCCAGTGTAAAAAGCTCTGCCAGCGACTTCCACCACCACGGCCTTGAAGTCTCCACACTTGGTCTCCTGATGAGAAACACAAGAGGCACAAACAGTTCCTAACATAAAACAGAGGTAACACAATATAAACAGGAAAGTTTATTAGCTGTGTTTTTTGTAATGGAAAGTAGCATTTTGGGCAACATTTCAGTTCACTTGTGCCTGGTCCTGGGGGTTTATGGGTCGCAGTTGAACTAATTAAAAAAATAATCATGATGTTTTCAGGAGTGTGTAGGAACAGTGCATGTTAAAGAGGGACAAAATTAATATTTTATGTACAATCAAGGGGATCAGAGGTGAATTTGTTTGGATATGAGGATGATTCCTGATTCAGAGATGGAGGCCTCAAATTCAAATTAAACTCTAACATACTGTAAACGTCAAACAAATAATCACAGGGACACTCATTGTCAGCCCACTCATTAGGTACCTCCACAGCTTTCCCTGTGAACTGGGATCCAGTGGCTCCACTCTGGAACATCCTGGTCTGGTTGAGCTGGATGAGACCTTTGTGATACTGTAGAGCCACTCGAGCTGTGACACCAGAACCAGTGGGGCTCCGGTCCACCTGAGAACATATTTAAAACCAGGTGAAGGTAACACTAATAAACCAGCCATGCCAAACTGTCAAACAAAGAGCTGGCTGTAAAATACCTGAGCCTCTGCAAACACACAGACGTTAGCGGTGGGATCACAAGAATAATCGTCTTTGCCATCAGTGAGGATGGTGCCGTAGAGGAAGGCCAGGTCATCACTAGTGGGGTGGTGCAGCTTCACCTTGGAGTGAACAAGGAAAAATTCTGTGAAGGTGGAACAAATTCCTGCAGCCACGCTCCTAAATTGTGTGGAAAACTTTCCAAGAAGCATTCTGGTGTCCAGATACTTATCTTGGTCATGTGCTGTCTTTGGGTCACACCATATTAGCAGACATTTTTCCCTGTGTATTTTCCTTGCCGCATATACTAGGCCTCTAAAAAACTTATATTCATGATTATGGACTACAGGGTCAAGAAAATGAAGACAAATTTGGGGAAAAAGGTAATGACACCTTGATCCAAATGTAAATAATTCATAATATGTAACAAAGAAAATGAAACACTTTATTCCACGATTGTGACTTCTTCAAAATCTAAATGAGGTGTTTTATTTATTAGAGAAAATACATACGCGCCTCTTTTCTATAACATTTTGCCCCTGGAGTCTCCTTGCTGTTACTCCAAATCTGTCTGACTTCGAGAAGACCAAAGGTTCACACCATCACGACCACCACTGCCTGTGCCACAATCATCATGATCTGTACAATGTTAACATCTCACCTGAGCTTTGACAGCCTTTGTCACAGCTGAGGCTGCGTCCACCAGATCTCGAGTCCTGGACTTGGTCACATCCAGACCAAACCTCTGGGCGTCTACAAAGGCGTAGAAGGCTCCTCCGTAGCTGATGTCCACCGTCACATCACCGAACCCCTCTATGGTCACCTTCACATCTGATGAGGACGAGAGATGAATGATAATTAGTGATGGAGTTAGTTCAGGGAGATATAAAAACAGCTTGGGCTCTTGTGGATTACCTGTAGCAAATGCAAACGCCGGTACACTGTGGAACCTCACTCCTCCTGTTTTACCATCAGAGAACTCAACAAAGGCTTTGACCAGTCCACAGGGACAGTGGATGTTCACTTGTGTCTCTGGGGACTTTGTCTCCTTCACCAGTTTGTAGTCGACAGCAAAGCGTCCCAGGGCGATGACGGCGTGTCCACACATGGTGCTGTAGCCCTCGTTGTGCATGAACAGCACCCCCAGGTCGGCCTCGGGTATCTCACTGTCCACGATCAGGGCACCGTACATGTCGTAGTGCCCCCGGGGCTCGAACATCAGCACCCTCCTGAGGTGGTCCAGATGTTCCCTGACATAACGCCGTTTGGCCAGCACGCTGTCACCTTTGACCTCTGGGTAGCCGCTGAGGATGACGCGTAAAGGCTCTCCACCTGTGTGCATGTCGACCACCGAGAGCTCGTCTCCCTCATGAGGGGGAAGCTGCATTTCCATCTCAGCGCTGATTAAATAGACTTAAAACAACACTTAGAGTCAAAATACTATCATAAATTATTATTATTGAGTACATGGAAAATTATTCATCAAGTTAATATATATGGAGGGTAATCTGCTCATGACCTGAGGTTGTCTCCTAAATAAAAACATAAATAAATGAGCTATATATATATACTTACTTATACTGTTGTACATTTTCATCAGAATAGTTGAGACTAAATTCTAGTACAAGACTCTGTTAGAAGTGATGAAGCTCCAGTGAACACAGATATCACTGGCAGGATGAATAACTTAATATAAATAAACTACAAACGCTTCTGTTGCGTATGATCCATCTCAAAGACAGACCACAAGAGCCTGCTCTCAGGCTTCTGACAGACAGACTGGATCTACTGCAGTGTTGCGTTCACTGCACCTCGTAGAAGAGTGGAAATTCGGTACTGCATCTACCACAGCTGCAAATCCCTCCAAAGCTGTTCACCACTTCACTCAGCTCTGCGTGTCCTGTTTACTCAAAACACCTGGATACGACTGTTACAAAAGTTATTATCATGTCATTAAGATTTTCCTCTCAGAGGCTTCACGGGCAAACTATTGGGTGAATGGGGGAAACCGCTCGTAGGGACAAAATGTGACGTGACCTAACTCTCCGATAAAAATGCTGCATAAACCAGCGGCATTTAAACTGGTACAAATCCACAAAGAAGTCATATTTACCTGCTCCACGGATTCTCTGAAGTTCGGACTCAAACTTCTGCAGCCTTCTCTCTTTTTTCTTGTGCTTGCGTATAGTTTACGCCAAACACTAAAAATGAGACTTTAGCGCCACCCTGTGTCCTGGAGGGCTGAATACATCAGGCACTCACCTGTTGTCTGGCCTGCCTCCTGTCTACTGTCCTGTCTGTAACTACGGTCAACTACGGTGGCCCTTGACAACTTTAACAATTTGACAAAACTGACTGCAAAAAAACATAAAAATAAAATAATAAATAACACAACAGAAGTGTCTCTGGGGGACACGAAAAAGTGACGGAACAAGCTGTTTGTTTGGTTTATCACAATATCCACGTTGCATGATTTAGATATTATTGCAAGTAGTTGTGAAATTGTGAAATTACAGTTACAACACATACTGGAGTGTGTCTTTGCACACCCCAGCCTGGTCCGTCCCTTTCTCGTGTCCCCAGAGAGACTTCTGTTGTCTTGTGAGTTTTTGCACTGCACACATTGTCAAAACGATGACTCTTTTTTTCTGACTTTGTAGCACGTTTGTGTCTGTGTGTGGTTATTCCTAAACTGCAGTGTTTGGAGCTCTCAGGGCCACCGTAACTTCCACACCCACTGAAAATGAAGCACTTCAACACCTCGTTCTTTGACCTTTCACCTGTATCAACAGAAACACACAGTTTGCGTATTGCCATATTCAATGCTCTTCCCATGAAGACAGTTTTTCATAACAAAGGAGACTAAACAACAGATTGTAATCAGGCATCTGTTTCATTATTCATTTCACCGTTGACAGAGTCCTCCAGTGCATGCGAGGTCATTTACGTACCCAAGATAAAATCATTTAATACTCACATGCTTGCATCCTGACAGACAGAAAATACATCATAAACTAAAACTTTACAACTTTCTTACAATTTTTCATCAATACAGAATAGACAAATAGGTTCATTTAGATTTGCATAGCGAGGTGTGTAGTGACTCATTATTTAAGATCTTCTACAAACATGATTTGCATCACAATTTAATCATACAGGCAGGCAAATACAAAGTCACTAACACCGAAATAAAGACTGCAATTCAGTATCAGAACAAACATACCTGAGCAAGAGGCAAAGTTACATGAAGTAAAGGACAATAAGTTTCACTGCTCTCATGTTTAAGGAAAACAAATCTCCAAATGAGGAGAATTAACAATATAAATCTTTAAATTAATCAGCTTTCATCGCAACATTCCTGTTTCACATGCATGGGAATAAAATAAATACACTGACGAAAAAAAAGATTTCCTTACCCTGTCGTTTCATACAGTTTGTTTCATCACAGCGACACTGAATGAGGATTTGTATAGTAAGGCACATGTTCAGTTACCTGGCAACTGAGTCATAGAAAGACAGATAAGCTGAATATCGAGGGTATTTAGTTATTAACGTTACAGCAGGTGAACTTTCAGACCATGAAAATGAATGTTTTACCAAAAACAAACAAATAAAAAAAAAAATCTCCATCTTTCCACTGATGATCCAATCAGGCTGAAATGTTTTGACAAAAGCCTTCATCAGAGTATCAAAACATACTTATTTCTTCGTAATAACAGCACAAGTGTTAGTTTTGATTTTCATGAGTTGCTCCTGTTTCCTGTTGGCTCTCTCAAACGTAGCATCCACAGGAGCATAAAAGTGCCTCATAAGTCAAAGACTGTTAGAAAAATCCCTGGGTTTCTGTAGTGCTAAGGTAACATGGAAGAGGATGTCTGCATGCAGTCAAGTGTCTAATGCAAGAAATTTCTTTGGCAGGCTAGAGTCCAGCAGGACATGCATGGTGATTACTGAGATCTGTCTGTGGGGGTTTTAATCAGTGAGCTTAAAAAGGCCCGTCGTCTGTTTTGGGGGTGACCGGCCTGGAGGCAGCGACCATGTCTTGACTTTTGATTCTGGCCTTTGGAGACGAGGATGGTGGCAGCGAGAGTCTCCTCTTTACTGACAGCAACCTGAGGATCTCTCCCACCTGAGACTCGAGGACCGACATCCGACCACTCAGGAACTGAATGTCTCCCTTCAGCTCCAGCTTGGCCTCGTGCAGCGTGGCCTGAAGAAGCGCTTGTTCGGACGCCGGCTGCACGAAGGCGTGTTTGAGGGAGATCTCGCTGTCGACGCCGAGGCTGTGCTCGAATGGGTTCCTCTCCATCGGGCTCTTTTCCATCGGGCTTCGCTCAAAGGAGCTCCTCGAATCTCCGGCTCGGTCGATTCGCAGATCGCTCTTTGTGATGCCGCTGTCACATGAGTCTGTTTTGTGCAAGGCGCTTGTTTCTTCATCTGCTTCTCTGCTGTTGCCGCCTTCTGTGGCCTGTGCTTCTCCACCTTCCTCTGAGATGCTGATGGCCGCCAGCTGCCCTGAGGACTGAGATCCTTTGGGCCACTCTTCCCCTTTCTGTGTCTGCTTTCCTTGCTCCACAGCAGGAGGCGCTGGCACGGCAGAGGTGGCGTTTCTAAACTTCGCCCAGCCTCTCGCACCTCTACCGCTGGTGCCACCACCACCTGGAGCTCCCAGTCCACCTGCACCACCAGGCCTCACATGGGTGTTCACCCTCTGACAAATCGGAGTCTCTCCACAGGGCAGTGGTACAGACTCTCCTGCCTCTTGTGTGGAGCTTTTCTCTGACTTTTCATTGAGGACAAACGCTTGTGGAAGTGCAGGCATGTTACCTCCTCCTCCTGCGCAGGGTGAGTTATTCTGCACCGTGGAGCTGTAGTCCTGCTGCAGAGAAGACACAGTCTGACTCTGGGTGTAAGAGTTTGAATCGGAGTGGCGGTGGTGGTGATGGCGGTGGTGGTGGTGCTGTGGCTCCACCTGCACACAGTTTGGACCAACATATGCGTGAGCCTCCCCCGGTGTTTGAGCGTCTCTTTGCTGCCTGAACCTCTGGAAGAGCTTTCGCACTGGGTGGTCTTCAGGAATCGACAGAGTCACCTCACTTCTCTGACGCTCTTGCTCCCTCTTTACATCAGAGATCTTTCTGAAGATTATCTGCAAGATGGAGAGTCGGTGCGTGAGGACTGTGATGTGGGTTACATACTTTGAATTACAGCAGCGTAGCTCGTTTTTTCCACACATCGTGTTCCACTTGAATTCAACAGAACGTACATATATAATGTAGCTTTAAAGCAACTATAACCTTCTAGACCCGTTCTGTGTGTTGAAATATTAATGACCTGAAAGCAGCAGTGCACTGGGGAAACAGTTAATGGAGCAATAATGCAATAATGGAGCTTGATCCACGCCCAGTGAGGCTCTGTCTCTGAAGACAGGAAAAGTTGTAACAACTCAGCATCTTTGCAAACATTTTGACCACAACAACCTCCGATGTCTGCAGGCAGGTCCTGGTTGTTTCCACCTATGAAACCAACTGGGACATCATTTTGTAGGAACTACAAAATGCCATATCCTTCTGTTTAATAGTTATATCAAAGATTAGATCCCACAACACCAAGGGGAAACGGTTTAAAATGTTGCTCTAAAATATTAACTGATAAAATAAAATATGTAATGAACAAGTGGCTGATTTTCTACCATACAGCCTGTGTTCATGTGCAGGTTTAATGCACATTTACTTGCAAGAAAGTGAGCTGAATATGGCGGGGATTAAACCTTGAACCTCTGCAGGCACGAACAGTTTCTGAAGCTGCTCAGATAAATAATAGAGGCTTTTCTTATCATTCAATACATTTTAAGTAAAAGTCATACATTTTTGAACAGACTGCCACAGTTTATTTTGAAATTGTTTAGATTCAGAGCTTCATCACAGAGGATGTGTGTTTTCACTGTAAATGATTACATAAGACTTTTTAGACCGGAGCGCCAACTAACAAGAGAGGTCAGCGATGTAATTTTAAAGTACTGTTATATATTATAAATCATTATGAAACAAAGACCTGTTGTATAACCCTGCGTGTCTCTGTACACACATTCTTGCTCTATTTTTGAGATGATGCATCCGTTAACTTCCTTCATTAATGTAACTTTTCAGTAAAAACCTCTTTTTCACATCTACTCAACTTCAGAAATATTTCATAAGTTGCCCCTGAACAAAGAGCACAATAAATCACATGTACCCATTACCCCTGTATCCATTAAGAATTTATATAATGTCTTTCCCATAGGATGATATTACATATATATATATTTATATAAAACAGCTCCAGAGACTGGAAAGCAATACATCACTATGCTTTAATGGGATTAAAATGTATAGCCTGGAAAAGCTCTATCAAATATTAATCAGTTTCTTAGTTTGGACTATTTTTCAAGATGTTTGAGATTGCTCCACTCCATCTCAATATTTGAATGTGTCTCTATGACACTATCTATGTTTATAAGCTGTACTGCTTTCACTGTGCAACTCTGTCTGCCACCAAACATGGAAAATTGATGGAGGTTTGATTTGTGGCACAAATGAAGCGAGTCTGTCACTGTGTAACCGAAACAGGAGGACGAGGACAGTGCTTGTGTTTTCTCTGTTGGCTATTCGTTAGGGTTACTGTAGCTTTTTCCAGAGAGCAGGAATGGCGGGTGGTGGAAGAACCAGAGTGACCGTGTGAGACAGCACAGTACCAACCTGGTGTTTTGCTTTGAGATCAAGAGTATGTGACTCAAATTAAGATTTTTGCAGTTGTGTCTTGTTTTGGACAGAAACCAAAGCTGCTGTCATGGGTCTGATTCCCCCATTACTAACATCTGTTTTCATATCTGTCTCTACCTGAAGCACTATGATGTCATTCTCAGTGAAGATCTCAAACATTCAGCTTGACATATTTGGTATCTCTTTCTTCAGTTTGTAATGACCCATATAACACTATAACAATATCTAACTGTATTGTTTGGGTTGACTGTTTTAATTTTTCAAGTAGCGGACATATAATGTATCATATGAAAACCTGAGGAATGTGAGCGTTTCTGTCATTTTTACCCGTTTTCGTAGGTCGCAGGTGAGGATGAGGTTGCGGGAGAAGGAGCTGGCGAACGCTGTGTAAAACTCCAGCACCCTCATCAGAGCCTCCCTCCTGATGACGTGCAGGTCGCAGTACGTCAGAGCTCGGACATTTGCACAAGCACGGGCCAGCGAGGTCTCTTTCCAGAACGCATCTCCAAACACGTCACCTTTACCTGGACAGACACCTCACGTGTCAGGTAACAGTTACACACAGGCATGAGACTATCTAGTTTTATCACGTTCTGCAGACACAGATAAAACTTGTCCTGATCTGTTTCATAATATTCTGTTGGATTACCTAGGATTGCGATGACCTCATCATCCTGGATGACCTCGAGTGACCCAGAGACTACGAAGCAGAGGGTGTCGACACTCTCGCCAATATGGAAGATAAGGTCTCCAGGTGCACAGTGCGTAGTCTGAAACTCCACAGCGAGCGAGCGCAGACAGCCATCACTGGCCAGGCGAAACGCCGGGTGGTCGTTGAACACCTGTCTGTTCAGGTGGACGCAGATGTCCGCTCGCATGTCTTTGGGACAAATCGAGAGAACCTGAAGGTGAGAGAAGGTGAGTCTTCTTATCATAATTAGGGAGGTGTGTCAACATCATATAAAACGAGTACAGGAGAAACAGGAAACATCAGTGTCAATAAAGTTTTATCAAATTTATGTTTTCAGATTTAGGTTACATAAGAGTTGAATAATGTTACATATTTAATTACCTGTTAGAGCCAATAGGAAGAGTTGTAACAGCTGAATTATCACATGGAAACTGCATGGAGAACTGAAAATCTGTATCATATTGAAATCATATGAACTGCAATACCCAGAGGGCACTGGGACTCACAAGTTCACCTCTATGACACATCAAGTTAATTCCACCAGAGTTCATCTGTGCACATACAAAGTTCTCTGAGGCGACATTAACTAACCAAAATGTGTCCATAGGGATAATGGAGCTGCAGTTTGATAATGAGAGACTATCACATGCCTACTCTGATAGAAGTGCAGTCAGTCTAGACTGATACTACACACACACACACTTAATATACAGTATCAAATTAATGCTTGGTAAATGAGAAAGTGATTTTAGTGTCTTTTATGTATAAATTTGTCCACTTCAGGAAATTTTAGGCACAGTCTGGTAAGGTAAGCTTTTCTTCTTCAGGGTGTCTTGTGTGGATGACAGTATATTTTTCCCTTTTGAAATTAAGTATTAAGGTTATTGATCATTACATCTCTCTGCCATCAATCTGTTCTTGCTTCAACCTGCAGGATGGCACAAATATGACTTACTAAGAGTCTGTGATTATATGATGACTGTCTAGAAATGCAAAAGATCCAGTTTCAGTGTGTGTCAGTGAGTGCACTACATCTTCTGTTGACCTTTGAGGTTTACATCACAGTGTTCACCTTTCACCCAGTCCATACATGCTGTTCACTAATGAAACGTGTGCACTATAGGCCACTATAGATAAACATCAGTTGTGGTAACCCTATAAGAATAAACTACAATGACCCACATACAAATCTTTACAAAATAATGGTAATATATAGATTGAGGTACATTACATTGTGGGTTATTATTATTTTAAAGATATTTACTTAAAACTAGGATATTTAATAAAATGGATGTTCCTACTATCACTATTACTATCACTACCCATGACTACTACATACCTTATCTGTGTCAATGCCCTTGGACATGGCCCAAGCAGAGACAATGAAGTCCATAACTCTCTCACTCAGGCCTTTGGGAACCTGGTACAGTTTGAGGAAGTCACGCACGTTGTTGAGCATCTCATGATAGCGGTTGGTGTTGGTGTACATCTGTTGAAAGATGGTGGTGACGTTTCCAAAGATGGTGGCATAAAGCAGAGCTGAAGCATAAGAGAGAAGTATAGCATCAGATACTGTGGTAGTAAAAGCAGCTTCACACACATGAACAGGGCAGATTTATTAGCTTCATGAGGAGAGAGGACATGTGATCATTAGGATTTCAGGTCAAACTTGAGTTCAGTGTCTTCACCCACTACTTAATTTGCAGAACACATGGTCACAATCTCCCCTTCTGTCTTAAAGTCTTTAAATATCCAAAATAACATTGCACTTAATTTATCCCCTCAGAGTGGTGCTTAAATCAGTGATTTGTTACATAATGGGTTTGTGGCAGTTGTACTGATTTTCAATGAATACAACGTCACAAAAGTTGATGAACCATGAAAATTATGAATTTTCATCTTTCATGAAAACCTGTGCCCCTAACGTGCAAATCAAATGATGATTTTAATGTGTGTCTTTAATGGTTTTTAACCCCTTAAAAATCCGGCAGACATACAAATAATTCCAATGCTATAATGTAACACAATCCATAATTCATCATTTATGTTTTGCTTATCCCATTATTACAATAAAATTACCTTAACAATCATCATAAATAACCATAAAAAGTAGTTTTAAGATACAAGGGGATGGTTTGTGATATTTATTTCTCAGTGTTATTGGGTCTCTTTTAAAGACCTGTAATAAAAGCATAATATTTTTTTATAATATGCTAATAAATATATAATATTTTTATCCACTAATTTGCGCCTAAATTTCAGATGAATATAATGTGATTACATCATTATTGATCAGTATATTAATGGCATTAAAAAATTGCATTTAAAGAGACAGAAAAATGCAATATACTGTTTGGCAGTGTGAATATAACTATACAATAAATAACAATGTTTGACTGATGAGTTTCATTAAGCTTTAAGTGCTTCATATTTTAATGCAAACACTGCGATTATGTTGAATAACTCACGACACTGGACATTGACTCGTGCAATTCATTATAATGATGTATAGTAGACCTACAGCTGACAATGCAGCTCTCATTTAGGTTAACGCATACACAGCCACATATACACAATGAGTGGTCTTAATAATATAATTCATAGCGCACATTTCCTCAGTGGGAGCACTGCTCTGCCGCACTGCAGTGACCTCAAAGAGTCAGTCAGTATCTCTTATCCTGAGGTTTTACCCACTCAAGAGGAAAAGAGTCTCCAGTCGTCACAGCAGGATCACAGAGGTTAGGATACATATCTAACGTGATGGCTCATTGTCCATTTACTACACTGAAGCCTGTGGGCAAACTCTGCATCTCCTCTCCTCCTCTCTCCTCTCACATAATGACTGTATCCGTGGCAGGAGATCTATCGGCCATAATTGAACGCGACACTTCAGTGTGACTGAGTGATCTTCGTGATCGAGACGCCACCAGAGTAATGGGTGTTTACTTTTGGGAAGTACGAACCTTTAAGCGTGGCTGTCAGACTGTGTTCCCCTCACTGTTTTTATTGCATCACTTCCATGCTGTTTTAAAGGAATGGGCCAAAGGTCAGTACACGAAGGCGAGTGGTGACGGAGGAACTGTAAGGAGAGGCTGACAGTGGAGGCCCCGGCACTGAAGGTGAAGCTCTTACTGTAACTGCAGACACCTAAAAATAGACACTTCTATTTTTGTGAAGACGTTTGCACGCAATTAAATCAGGATGATTTAACTCACTGTTCAATTTATCATGACGTCACGCAGTTATTTTTGTGAATGAAGTTGATATTAATGAATCTCATGTTCACCACTCTCTAAATGACTATGATATTGTAACACTAAAAGTAAATACTGTGTTTATATACCAACAGTGCCACGCATGCAAAAGTATATAACACTGCATCAATACTAAGTTCATGTAACACAAAAATACCATAAATATAAATATATATAAATTTACAGTGGGGTCTGAAATCAAAGCCAAATAACGTGCACAATGTATAAAAAAAATGAGATAAAATGTTGTTTGTTATACATTTTGAAGAAGACTCTATCAACTATCAATATATTTATTTTTCTCCAGTATTTCTGCGTGAAGCATGAGTGATAACACAATATAAAAAATGCAAAAACATTTGATAACTGAGTTCAAACAAATCACTTGAAGCAGAGAGGCAGTTAATAATAATCTCAGCTGGAGTGAATTTACACATAGACGCTGCTCTTTTAATAAAGGCCAGTGATGACCAACCTTCAGAGAGACACACACAGAGCAGGCTGGGCGCCGAACATGTCACTTTTTGTTATCGACAAAGCCGAGTCCTGAACTCTCCGTAGTGCTTCGAGCACTGAGACTGCAGCGAAATGTGAATTACATGAGCGAGAGTCAAGGGAGCCTGTGAATTACTTAATACTACATGCTGTTGAATGTACAGGACTATTTCTGGAGTGTAGTTATTTATACAAAACTCTTTCAGCAATCAATATAAAATGACAGAATTAACAGTTCTTTCCTTGATTTATTACAAATATGATGCAGGTTTAATCTTGTTGAGTCGACATGAAAATAGACCATTGATGGATTTATTTGCACTATCTCTGATAAATAAGCAAAGTAAATGTAAATTAATATCCATGCCCAGTACTTTATGATCTAAAACAGCTACTTCACTGATATCATTAACGTAGAATTTCACTTATCGTCTGTTAAGGTCCTCACAGCCTCTCTACCATATGTTGCTTGAGTGCAGCTGTTGGATAGCCAGCAGGGCTGTGCGAGCACATTATCTTGTTTGCATGCAAGTAAAAGCATCCAGATTGTTTCGGCTCCTGCGTGGTTCTTCTGTCGCGTTATGAATGGATGAATAAGATGAAAACAGCATCAAAGGATTGTACGCTTGGTTTGGTGGGGAGTGATGGGGAGACTGAGCTGAAGGGTGGCTACTGCTATGTAGCTGCTGATCAGGCATATTGTAGTAATGAAGGACGTGTTACTGCATTTGTGCCATTTCTATAAAACTGAATGTTTCTCCTATTACACTGGCAGATTGCCAGGCACGTAACACCATCACATTGTGGCAGCCTGTTAGCCACAGGCCAATATTTGAAAGCCAAGTAACTATTAACAGTAGTAATGATGTTTTTTTCTTTATTTGGGAGTTGGTGTTGTATTGAACTTACAACATGCTACTGGCTTAATGCTAATAGTCATTAAAAAGCCACGGTATCCGTCAGCACAATCATAACTGTGATCTAATATTTTCATTTTTTATTTTATGAATCCATGTTTCACCACATACAGTCTTTCCTTCATACTGTATGCAACAGAGGCAACTGTGAAGCTGTTGTTCTTTTGTCCTCTACTCAGATTTATTTGGACTGTCAAGATTGAGGTTTGATTCCAGTCTGTTCACTGAAGGAGAAACACTGTGGTCACTTTGATTTAAGCTGTTGACTTGAATTTCCATGGACAAAGTGTCCACTGGCAATTGATGAATTTACAGTTTGTGTTGTTGTCAGTGGTTTAGAAGGAAACAGGAGAGGCTGGGAGCCTTGTGTTTAAATGTGTATGTTAATGTGTTAGAAAGTGGATGTTTGTATCTATACAAACTGTATGTCTTAGATGCCTGTGTGAGTTTGCTGCACTTTTTATAATGGCATAATGCATCCACTGCTCCATTAACCACCACCGATCCCAGCAGCAGTGTTGTGAGCAGCAACACTGTTTGTTATGTAATATTAGAGGTTTGCTGTTTTCTCTTATGTGATTTGAAAAAAGATTAAACTTTTGCAATTTTAATAAGCCAAATCAACTGAAACAATATAAAAGCAATGAGCTTATTACATATTTAGAAATTTGGAAATATTTGTGTGGAAGAAATAGTAAATGCAGTGACTGAGTACTTACAGCCCACCATCATCATGGCCACTGAGAAAATCTTCTCGCCATCTGTGGTCGGAGCGATGTTTCCAAATCCGATGGTGGTGAGACTCGTCATGGTGAAGTAAAGCGAGGAGATGTACAGCGTGTCCTTGTTGGGACCACCTTCCCACTGGCCTGTGCCAGTGGTGTTGTAGCGGTATGGAGTTCCTATACTCAAAGCAAGCTGGTAGAGCCAGCTGTCCGTCTTTATGGTGTTGGTGGTCTCATCGATGACCTCGTAGTCCCCGATGCTGTACCAGATGCAGGCCAGCCAGTGGGCCACCAGGCCGAACACACAGACCAGTAGAACCAGAACGGCTGCACCATATTCCAGGTAGTGGTCCAGTTTACGAGCTACTCGGCCCAAACGCAGCAGGCGAATCACCTTTAGGGAACTGAAGAGGCTGCTGAGACCCTACAGGAAAACATTGGAAACGTTTCAGTGACCATTCACGAGGTTTTCCTCTATCGAGTCAGAGAATGAATCTAAAGTTATATGTCTGTTTTGACATGTTTTGAATAAATTAAGAATACAGAAAATTAAATATAACAAGACAATCGGTGAGTGTTAGAGGTGCTGGCAAATTGAGCAAACAGACTCAAGAGTGGTTTCAATCAACGCATCTGTTCCCAGAAAAAAAAGAAATGTGTATATTTTCCAAAGACATACTATTCCTACAGAAGGAAAGTATGTATTTCCTTACTGGAAGTACAGAGTCTTCAAGAGTCTTCGTTGTATTCCTGTGGAAATTTGGTTCCCGTATGTGAGTTGTTGGAGCTGTGGATGTGATGACGTCCTTCAAAGAGACAATTGACGGAATAAATGAATCCCATTCAAATCCCATATCAAAGAATAAATCTGAAAATCATAAATTCCACTTACCTCATCTACATGTTCGAAGGCGTTGATGATATCGTACGGCAGACAGGACAGAAGATCAATGACAAACCATGTCTTCAGGTAATTCATTCGTATCAGCTTTGCATCTGAAATGACTTCTCCAGCGGGACCCACAAAGGTTGTGTGGAAGTTCAGCACGATGTCTACCAGGAAGATGACATCTACAACGCTGTCCAGCACCAGCCAGGCCAAGTTGTTTTGCTTGGTCTTGAAAGAGACGTTATAGGGAACCATGATGGCAGTGTAGAAGGTGAGGATGAGGATGACCCAGTCCCATGTGGTCTTGAAGGTGCAGTAATGGAGAATGATGTGTGGAGGCGTCTTGGGAGCCTCTTGTTTGTACTGAGGGAGAATGTCTGATCCCAGCTGGAGAGCCTGTCATTCAGAGGGAAGATTCAGCATCATCAGCAAAGAAGCGTATAAACGTATCAAAGAGCACAAACCTCATCATGAGCTCATCATGTAGCAATGTGTGTGAAACTGGTTTGTATCTTCTCTAGAAAAACGGCAGTCTAAAATATGTGCTTTCTATTGTTTGTTTTCTTGATTTCCCAGATGCCCTGAGAAGATAGTTAACATTTCTGCCTTCCATCTGTGTGGTCTGGCCTATAGGCGTATAAAGAGGAACTTTTTAAGATTTATCCCTTAATTAAACAGCTTTTGAGTAATTGTGATGGTTAAATGACTTGTTACGGGGAGGATGGAGGCTCTCTGCCTTTCACCTAGCGGCTCTTGGCCAAAAACAAGATCAGAGCCTCCGACTCCCAGATCTGTTTTTCAAAATTTAACAACCTCATTCGGACCGTACCTACCTCAGCCAGTCTGGATGGCTTGTGGCTGACCTCAGTCTTGCTGAGTGGCGCTAACTGCTGCACCAGGTTGCGGTTGTTGGTCAGTGCCCGTGTCAGTCTGGCAAACTTTGTCCATCCTTCTCCAAGACAAAAACACAGATACTTTTTTTTCATTATCATAGTGTGCGACATGATATCCAAGACCTCTTTCATTAAAATTTTTCAGCTGCATTGAACAGTTCACAATGCAGAGCAGTCCCTTTCCAGTGTCACCAATGGCAGCAATGATGGTGTTTGTCAAGAAAAATCCTAAGTATGTCACCAGTGAGAAGTGGAGATGTGGAAAAGTTGATGTCATTAAGTCATTTTTACAGTATGTAAGATTGTAACTGAAGGCATCACCCCTGCAGACTTTTAAATCCACAGTTTAAACTGCATTTCTTGGGCACATTGTGTCTCTAACATAAAGAGTGATACGGTTGCACCTATAAGCTCCTTGGTGTATTTTCACTGTAAAGCCAGTCAGCACTTCAGTGAGCTGGAAAACACTTGTGTTAAAGTGGACTGACATCTCTTCATTTTCTCCATATACAAGCAGTATTTTCATACAGTCACCACCTCCATGTGGTCTGAGTGTCTTTTGTTTCTGCTTGATCTATGTAAGAGACTTAGTAGCGCATTGAATCCCCAGGCACATGGCACTGCAGAGGCCCACACAGAGACCAGTGTTCACTGACCCGCACACACAGCACCTGGACAGTTGTACGTTACATATCAGGAAACAAACGTCTCTTAAGTCATGTCCATGTGTGCTTAAGACTTTTGGCAGCGCTGCCTCCCAAACGGTCAGATCAAGTAAATTTGAGCTACGGGTGGACTTATTGAGACAAATGCAAGTGTAGTGCATAGAAAAGTGAATAGAAAATGAACTCTCACCTTTTGTTGATTCGTCTTCAATTGGCTGTTTGAAAAGTGTAATATCTCTGAATGTACAGAGAAAAAGCACCACTTGGTCTTTTTCATTTCTGATTGGAGCAACCTGCATGTAAAGCCATATCGGTGTTCCTGTAGGAAAAGGATGAAAATTCATTTGTTCTATGCATCTAATGTTTTCATTGACTACAACTGACTCAGCGTTGATACTCACTATTCTTTGAATAGAGCAGCACCTCATAGAAATTGGACTCATAGTTGTCAAAGGTTTGTCTGATATTGTCTATAGTCTTCTTATCAGTCAGGTCCCCATACATGAAACTACAAAATAAGAGCGAATCAAAAAGGAGAAACAAAGGCAGATTATCAGAGAGAGACAACTATTATTCATTTTGATATGTTCTTTAAAGGGATGCTACAGTTGTTGTGAATTAACCATCTACTGGAGCTTCACCGTCTTGTCATGACATTACAAAGGCCCATCTTACTTGCACGTGCTGCTCCGGTGCATGACCTCAGCTCTGTGGTAACCAGACAGCTTGCAGAATCCATCGTTGCTGTAAACGACGGGCCACTCCACGATCTGTGCATTTCCCAGCAGGAAACTGGTTTCTGCAACAAAAACAGAAGAACACAACAGCATGAAAAATAAAATTACAGGCTAATAATCACTTTTGTACCGAAAGAAAAAAACAAGGTTAAAATCTGACATTTTGATGTTTTTTATTTAGAGTTGCTGAGCAACATCGTGAGGAAACATCATATATGTGAATCTCTATTCACATACTCTCTACAATTATTTACATCTCTACACAGAAAACTCTCCACTGACATTATTTTAATAACCCTATGTTAAACAAGGGGCAAATATCATGAATATTTAAAACAACAGTGGTAATAAGACGAGTCAGTGGGCAGAAACAGTTGTAGATAAAATGTTTATGTTCCACCCTTAATGTTAATTAAATATTAACAACGAGCAGCAAACTTCTCCAGCTTCACAGCAGTTTGCAGCCTCCAGAGAGAACAGCCAGGACATTGTCTCCAAATAGAAATACACAGTCACCAGAAAAGCGGCTAAAGCACCTGCAGATTCATCTGCGAAAATAGAGCTTAGGTCATCATCATCAGCACAGACAAAAACTGCTTACAGCACATTATCAATGTGGACAATAACTTTACAGACTTCACCTCCATGTTGCATGGTCTGTCATCACACTAACATGCACTAAAAACCTCCAGTCTCACACTCATTCAGTCTAATGTGTGTTACAGATAGATAGGTGATCTTTCTTAAAAACATTACAGCAGCACAATACACCACTCAGCAGGACATGGGCACCCGCAGTGATACAATGCAGCAGAGTGCAACTGAGTCAGAAACGCAAAATACATTACAGCCCTAAATGACAGATTAAAAAAAAAAAAAAAAAAAAAAGGTTTCTCTTGAACATGAAGTGGATTTACCCAACAAACCAAATCATTTCAGGGAGCTCAGTAAACCTACATGTTTCCACATTTAACAGTCAAACACAAATATTCAAATATGTGGTAAACTAATAAATTAATATCTTATCCTATATTTCACTTTATTCGTCCAGGGATTTGGGACATGACAGTTGAATTCATCAGTGCATATTATTCACTGTTGAGTCGTTTTAAAATGCAAATAATAAAGATGTGTTAGATGAAGCTTTTCCCTGTTAACTGGCTAATAAATTACATTAGAGATGTACTTAAGCATCCCAGTGACATGCCAGAACAACATCCAGTCATTTCTGTTTGTCTTGCAGATGAAAACTCACCGCTGGAGCGCCGGACAATATTTTCCAGAAAAGTGTTTTGAGGGGCCACCAGTCCTCTCTTGCCCCCATGCATTATGAGGGTTCGGGACTGAGACTCGCTGTTGCTCGGTGGTCGTCCTCACGTTGACTGCCCCTCAGATGTGAGCCCGAGAGCAGCGTGGATCGACACCGTCGAGTTAACCGCACTTAACGTGTATGTCCGGGCCAGAGTTTCCAAAATAAAAGCAGCGTATTGACGATTCATTTTTTTTCCCCTAATTTTTTCAAGACTAAATTATTGGAAGCTTATCTATCTATCTATTTATTGTTATCTGCGGTTAATTCCTGTTATCATTTCCAAACTGACATTTTGACAAATTTACAGCCACAATGTCTTAAACATGAGAAGTCATAGGTAGCAGGAATTGACTAATAAAGAGCCTTTAGAGATGCCTGATCCATCTGTTGTTTGGAAATGACTCAGTCAGTCTCAGTAATGATAATCATAATCATGACAGTCACATATATAGTCATGATTATGATTATGAGGAGCGTGGCACTATTATTCTGAAGGTAAGACTGCTTACATCCGGTGTTATTCTGATATTTTTTTCGTTTCTGACTCCTCAGCTGTGAAATTTATGTTTAACCCTAACCATTTTACATGAAATATATATTCATGGTTCAATAGAGAGATTTATTTGCACGTGTCATGTAACAATTTGGGCCTGCAATTCCTGATCCTTCAATAATCTGATACTGATTGGCAACTTGTTTTGAAAACCAGCAGGCTGGACACTGATAATTCTCATGAATGTCAGGACAAATGGTCTCTGGCCGTCCAAAGTTACTACAGCTGACTGGATACACTGGTGAAGTTGACTCTCACTCTGGTGGTCCTGAGGACATCACACACGTTGAGATGATGTGCTGTACACATGATCCCTGCCCTGTAGATAATTCACTGCAGGTCTATTCCC
>OMNW01034809.1:70056-82180 GCA_900303245.1 Selene dorsalis | reverse complement strand
AAGCATTTTAGTGGAAAAACAGGTAATCAACAGACTAATTATAATCTTCCCTTGGAGCCTTCATTTGATGGTAATGCTTATGATGAACAATGTCCTCTCAGGAAATTATTCTAAAGAGGCGGAAAGCCACCCACATCCATTTCATCCCCTCTCCTTTCAAATGAGTCTGTACACTGACTTAACAATAGCCACGCTTGTACAATACAGTATCAGTAGGAGGAAAGGGAGTCTGGGGAATTGGAGGTGGGGGCACAGTGGAGTCCACTGCTCATTTTCAGGCCCCCTCCACCACTTTCCCTAGACTATTGTGTTATGGAAGCTGCACAGTGTGGACATGGAAATGTGTTGTTATTACAGAGAACTGGTACCAGCCACAGTCTGATATGTCTGAATTCTTCTTCTTCTTCTTCTTCTTCTCCTTCCTGTTTTGCTAGAGTTCAGTGATCTCGCTTTAACATCAACATCAAGAGGTTGGTCTGAGAAAAGACCAGAGTTTAGGAAGTATACAGACCATATGACATGTTTGGGCAGGCACCCCATGGCGCCAAAATGAGGGTCAGTGGGTCAGTTTGGCCAAAGGATTGAAAAAAGCACAGACTTAAATCCCTGTTAATCCTTGTAGCCCAGTCATTTATGGGGCACAAGAGCCCAGGCCGAATAATTAAATGAGGCTAAATACATTTTGGCTTTGTTATAACTGATGCTTGCAGATTCTGACAACAAACATTTTTCTGTCCAAGCAGACAGTAAGGACAAGAAGGAGACAGAAACTTGTGAGTTACAGAGGATGAGAAAGTATCAAATGATATTTCAGTGATTGTTTTTAATTGGCAGTAGAACAAATGAACAGAATAAAACAGTCACATATTGGAGGACATTAATATCATTTGGTTAAGATGGAGGAAAGAGTGATGAGACAGTTACTTAGTTAGAAAGAGAGAGAGAGAAGAGTGAAGCGTGGTATCACCCAGGTCAGAGCTCAAAACTACAAAACTTCTTCTACTGATATGACATGAAGCGTTTGGATTTGCCAACACCAGCAGAGATAAACTACTGAACTGTATGAAAACAGGCAGGGGTTGCTGGCAGGGGCAGGGGTTGCTGGTGAGAGAGAGACGGGACAAAGGTGGGGGTCTCTGCCAGGAAGGAAGAGCTAAACACCACAAATGGTTTGTATGTAGCCGTGCAGGGGGGTTTTGAGCTGGGCGGTCTGAACTGCCTGAACTCTCAGCCGGAGTCATCAAGTTTCCTCCAGTGTCGTGACTCTCAAGGCCAAGAAACTGAAGCTCTCAGAAGACGCAGGGTACTGAAGGTTAGAGGAGATAAGATGCAAACTATTAACAGCCGCCGGGGCGGGAGGATGAGTTCACTAACAGGCATTCAGACACTGTGCCTATGCAGTGACCTTTGCCTGGATTCTTTCTGAGAATGATATCAGTTAATTTTTCAACAAAATGGACTATGAACTGTGTTTTTTTTTGAAACCTAATATTTCCATTGGCAACGAACTGCCTGCATTTATTGAAATTATGTGTCAAGTTTATAAGTCCCTGCATGGGGCAGTGCTGCTGTAGTTTCTGGGTTATATTCCATTCGTGGTCAACAGGGTTTGAGTTGTGAATAGTCCTGTAAAATGGCTCCATTAGCTCTGTGCTTTCAAAGCATCATCTTCAGATACATTTGTAATATCTGTAGTTTCTTAAAATCCTAATTCTTTATATTCTCTCCCACAGTACACCTTCCTGTTTGGCTTGAGTGTCGCGCTCAGCTGGAGTGTCCTGGTCTGTGTGAGCAGAGTCTACATGGGGATGCATTCTATTCTGGTGAGCACACTTAATAAATCATGTCACACAAAAAAAAACAATTCCATACTAATACAAGAATTAAATCGATGGTATACAGTCCAGCTCAGAATAGTAAGTCTGTGAGCTCGACTGCAGCTTGATCCTCTAGGAAACTTACGGAAAACAAAAGCACTTAAGGCCTCATTGATCCTAAATAATATAAAAATAATATCCATCGTGGATGATTGTAAATTCTGGCAAGACTCCAGTTGACCTGATGTTGCACTGATGATAACAAAGTCTTTCTTACATTATGGAGAACACCCTCAGCCAGCACCAGGCTTATCGATCATTTGAATGCATCTGCGCATATTTGAGATTTCTGTGGGAGGACGTATGTTGGTGAAAGTTGTCAGACCAGTTGTTAAAAATAGCATTCAGCAAAGACACAAAACAAACTCCTGTAAAGGTTTTATAGTCTTCACTTGTAGGTCTTACTGTATGACATGAAGGCATCAGAGGAAAGGATGATACGTATTTCGGTTACCTGCTGTAAAGGGATAAACCTTCATGATTTCTGAACACGTTTCCTTGTTTTGAAGTACAAACTAATAACACATGTACTAGATAAACACACTCAATTTCAAAGCACAATGGCTTTTTTTCCCCCCACACATTTTAATATTTTAACAACATAACATGTCGTGTGTGCCGTGTATGCTGATGACCCTATTATTCCAGTTGATAAGAGACACACAAAGGTATAATGATGATCATGATGGAAAGTTGTGGGCAATCAGACCCAATAAACTCACTGAAGCCAACAGATACAGTCAGATTAGATTCTGTGGCCAGGCAACTGATGTTTGGAGGCATTTTTTATGTTGTCCAGGAGTAACACCTGTTTATCAGTCAGCAGGTTATTATGACCTCCAGGAAAACGGCTGCTTAAATAAAATGCCAGGGTGAAAAGTGTTGTATAGTGTCACCTACAGGCTGTTTGTTGATGATGCACAAAGACCTCAGACTGACTGATCGTGTCAGAAGCCATTTTATTTTGAACTTTAAGTATGTCATAAAGCATTAAATGAATCAAATACATTGCATGGATGACTGTTGGTACATCAAACACATGAATATAACACTATTAGAAAACAGTTAATGCCGAGTTTCTGATAACTGATGCTGTCTGTCTGTTACAGGAGGTAATCACTGGATTCCTGTACAGCCTTCTTATTCTAGCCTTCTTCCAGCCACTTTTGGACAAGATCGACACCTTCTACATGATGGGCCGCTACGCTCCGCTTGTGATCATCGCCTCACACGTGAGCCTAGGACTGGTAGCTTTCTCCCTGGATTCCTGGAGCACCTCTCGGGGCGACACGGCTCAGGCCCTGGGCACCGGGGCGGGAGCTGCTTTGGCTACCCATGTGAACTATCAGCTGGGGCTGATGCTGGATGCACCACTGTCCTCACTTCCTCTGACTTTACCATCAGTCAGCATCGGCCTGGTGGCTCGCTCCCTGCTGCGCTTCCTCATCGGAGTCGCTGTCCTCCTCGTCACGAGGATGGTTATGAAAGCAGTGACTATACCGTTCCTATGTCGACTGTTTGGGCTGCCCTCGGATGATGTAAGACAGGCGAGGCAGCACATGAAAGTAGAGTTGCCATACCGTTACATCGTCTACAGTGTTGTGGGTTTTAGTTGCGTCTCTGTGGTCCCCTTCCTCTTCAGTATCTTCAACCTTGCCTGAGTGTGGTGTTGAAACATTCGATGCACTGCTGACGTGTTCATCTACACAGTGAAGGCAAACAACACTTAGTAACATGCAGGTAAATGCTTGAGAGAATTTAAAGACTTAAAGGATTCATCTGATTATATTCTATATTTTTCTTTGTTCTTAATGCCAACAAATCCAAAAATAACCAATGAATTAACAATGAATGTATCTTACTAACAAGTATTGTGTATGTAGCCAAAGCCTGACATGGCCTATCCCACAGAGCTCCATTGTTGTCCAAATGCTATGAAGATGTATCAGTGAGGCACAAGCTGCACTGGGGGACATGTTTATTCATTACAATGAAAAGAATCACACTAGTTTATTTTGATGTAATCCAACATGTGCTGCTGTAAATGCATTCATCTGTGGCTAATAGTAGTCCCTGACAAATGAGCTATGATTGGATAAAAATTGCAGTACCTGGCTGTTTTAGGAAATAATTTAGGCTTTAAAAAAAAATCTAGAGTATATATTTGTGATCATTTTAAAGCTTTAAATCTGCACTGGGAGAAGTTGAAAAGTATTGAGAGGGAAACTAACAGTGTTGGTTTTGACCTTTTCATTTGGATTTGTTGTCAAGCTCAAAAATATAGAATATGACCTGGTTCATCCTTTAAAATCCTCCTGTGGTCGACACATTCAAGTGTTAACTGGAACTTTGAATATATATATATATATATACAAAGTCTGCCAGGCATACTGGAATGACACTTGTGTTCAGTTATGGCGAGAATAAGTTGTACATTTTCATCATTTGATTTAAACATAATGCTATTGGAGAATTACATACGCTAAGAATAAACTAAATCACGAATCAGTGTGAAAGCACTTCATGTATCATTTGTTGCCATGTTAAAATGCAAAACAACCTGTAGGCAGTGAAATAGTCGAAGTATTAAAGCTCACAGGTTTCAGGGTAGTTGTTGATCTATATAAATCTGGGAGATTTGTTTTCATATTGTGCAGGTTTGTTGTGTTATTACTGTTTTTCTACCATAGTCAGCATTATCTTGTCGCCTTCTTTTTGTACATTTCTTGTGCTGCAGTCCTAATTTTGGCACAAATGTCAACCATGTGTTCTCCTAAATAATCATTTAAAAGTATAGAAGTATGGAAAGCAAATATTTTTGATAAATTATTTTATCATTTGAACTATCTTGACCTGAAATGATGTTCCAGAGAGAAGAAATATAAGTATATTATTACAATGAATTTGAGAGGCTTTTCAGCTGTGCTTTACAGTATATAAAACACTGACTCTAGCACTTGTCTAAACATTGTAATTGTTGTTTTTACCACTTGTTAAATTGTGATAATGGTTTTCTCTAATGTCCATCTCAGATTATGAATCCCAGACTCATGTCTAAGTACTCATGGAATATTTATAGATCTAATATTTCCATCAACTCTCATCCTTTTTCTGTCATGCAAGGACTGTATCTGGAAAAAATAAAATAATCAAGAAAAGAGAGGAAAAAGTTTTGAATGCATGTTATTTTCAGGATTGGTGTGATTTTATTTTATTTATTTTCACATAAAGGAGCATTGGAGGAGGTCCAACCAGTGCATCAGCAATTCTATACCACTGTGTGTACAGCTTTTATCTCAGCTCTCTGAAAAAAAAAAAAGATTTCAGATATTGAATATCTCTGTGACAGCTCTATCCTTGCTGTTGGTTTTGATTTTTTGATAGTTCAAAATACAAAAGGTCAGTATTTTAGGATAGCTTGCAGTGCAGGCAAGGTTGTGTTTTTACCTCCTTTGCCCAATACCACAGTGGGCTCTCACTCAACCTTTGAGCAGCTTAGATAAGGTGTCTACTGTCTTTATAAACTGAACTTTGGTTGATGGCCCGTTTTTGGTATCTAAATCCAAAGAATTCACTGACACCAGCACAGCGCCTGACTCTCCCTGAGCTCCCTTCTCCACTATTACTTAAACAACAAAAAAGTATGCCTTTAATGCCAGGATTTCAAGCAGTACTGATGAGGCATGGTTCACAAGAATTTATTTTTTCCCATGATGAAAATGATCTTGTGACATACTGTAGTGTGACATGTAGTAGTTTCACTGTAAGGTATTATTCCCGCTCTGCTTTTTAGAGTAGAGTTTTAGAGTAGGCCTCTCTCCAAGGTGGGCTTCTCCCATGTACCCTAAATCACTAATAGCTAATAACTAATAGATCCCTTATAAAGACCCATGCCCATTAATCCTGTTGCACTGAGACAGTTTCAGACACCAGACAGACACCAAGACAGTCTAAACAAACTTAAATTGTATGATATAAACGATTGATATTTTGTTACCTGTCATCATTTTACAAGGCACAGCTAGCTAAAACAGGTAAGTCTGACGCGAACTATCCAAAAGACATTTTGAAAAAAAAAAACTACTCACACAGTCATGTTTTTTAATAGCGTTATTTTTGTTATAGTTAGTAGATATGGCTTTTTGTGTTAGTTTTATTCCACCTGCACTTTAGTGCAGCTCAAACAGAGTTTTATTTTGAAAAAACGCTACACGTGAAACCGGAAGTCCGTACTTTAAATTACTTCCTCCCAAAACAACTCGTCCCACACGCCACAGTCACGACTCAAGGTAGGTTGTCGAGGAGTGAACACCAGTTTAAACTATGCAATAGTTCACTCGTTCGGCAGCATTGAAGATAATTAATGAAGCCGCGATATTTTACAAGAATAAGGTTATTTGAAGTAACCGTGTAGACATTAGCTCGTTTTCCCTCGGTAACTGTTGTCAGCCGTTAAACTGTCTGCTGTTACTCTGTCTGCCTCACTCACTGCTCTCAAGCTAACTCAGGACTAGCGGGTTAAAAAGTTAGTTATCTGCAACGACAAGTGTTAAAAACGTATGTGAGGTTTTATCTGGGGAGGATACTGGTCCTCTGCCCACAGAGCAGATGCCTCGTCTGGACAAGTCAAATGGCAGAGGGACGAAAAGGTAAGACCCTGAAGCTACACCTGCAGAGAGACTGGTGGAGGAGCTAAAGTCTCCGCAGCTTCTAACAACGAGTTTCCTGTTGCTCATATCGTGGTCAAAGCAGAGACATTTTATTGAATACGTGCCGTCCACTTATTTGATTGTCCCTAAGTAGCTGCACAGAAATACCTCTCTTCAGTGAGTGTTTACTCCAGATAACATCCTGAAATCAACTGTGCAAATACACCATGTTGAAAAACAGTGGACTGCAAAGAAATGCATACATTTGATTGTCACATGTTTCATGCATGTGAAATTGTGTAAAATTCAGCATGTCACTGTTGTTTTTGAATTCACCCTCATGTCTCTCTCAGACCTAAATTAGACTGGAAGTTTGTCCAGCGGTTCTGCAGCATCCAGCAGGTCCTGTTCCCCTCATGGAGCAGCCAGAGTGTCCTGATGTTCGGGACACTGCTGTTTGTCACGCTGACAGGTAAAAACTGGGTTTACCTGCTTGGCACTGTGGCAGCCCAAGGAGGAAATTATTTAAGATCATGCTGTTACATCAGAGTGTTACACCAATGAAGGAACTAATGCTTGCTACTACTTGTCACAAGACCTGTTCCCGAATTACTTTCGTGACACTGAAATGCTACACATCTGTGAATAGCATGGTGCATTTTATGTTTTCTCCCCCACTGACCTTCTGTTTCAAGTGTTGTATAATTTCCCTGCTTTGTTTTACGAGTGTCTCTTAAAAATGCGCTAACACATCTTTTTTTTTTCTGCCATCAGAGCAGCTGATCATTTACCAAGTGGGTGTCCTCCCCAGTCACTTCTACAATGTGCTGGCCGACAAAGATTACTCAAGCTTCTGGAGTCTGGTGGGCAAAGCCCTTGTGCTCATTTTACTCAACTCCACAGTAAGTTGATGAAACGAGAAGTTGATCCACTTACTGAGCAGATGCAGTACAATATTCAGAAAGCTGACTAATTCATTGTTGAGCAGAGAGAAATGCTTCTCTCCTAACAGCACTTTCTTCATATATATGACTAATCAAAGCCAGTCCGCTATGCACTGAAATTAAATCAAATTAAATCAGAGAGAACAACATTATGGCATGTATTTTATTATATTTTATTTTGCACTATTTGGACAGACAGTAGTGCCTCTATCAGGTCAGGGCAGCTTGACATTTTTATTTTATAGCCTGTATTTTTTTTTTTTTTTGTCTTGGTCATGTTTACCTTTTGTTTTACCTTTTGAACCTGAGAAAAACATTTTATTTATTGAAGAAAAGGAAATTCAAGGGAACAAATATTCTATTATTGAGTCTCTGTCGCCTTTTTGTCTTTAATAGACATTTGTCTCTGTCTCTGTCTCTCTCTTCCAGCTGAAAAGTGTCGACCAGTACATTTGCAATCAGATGTATGTTAGCTGGAGGAAGACACTAACTGAGAGCCTCCATACGGCCTACTTCCAGGGCCGAGTGTATTACACACTCAATGTACTTAGAGAGGACGTCGACAACCCGTGAGTAAACTGTATCTTTTCTAAGGTTTCATGTGTTAGATCATGTGGATATTGGAAGATTATGCATGATTCTGGAGGGGAAGTGATTCTGATGATTGTGTTTTTTTTTCTTAATGTTTGTTTTACTTGTATTTCAGAGACCAGCGAATCAGTCAGGATGCAGAGAGGCTGTGTAAGCAGATGAGCACCATGGCTAGTCGCTTGATCGTCTCACCGTTCACACTGGCTTACTACACCTACCATTGCTTTTACAGGTGGGTTAGAGCACCATGGCAACATGTCATAAACAAGCATTTAACACCTACAGTGAAGCTAAAGTAAAGCATTCTCAGAGACACAGATATTTGTTGTTAAGATGAGTATTGTGTCATTACAGCTGCATTTTCAATGTTTGAAAAAACTGGGAGGAAACAGAGAAAGCTGCCAAAAACAGAGCATGCATGTATTTTAATCAGAGAGTCTGTCAGTATTCTTGACAGCAGGAAATGAAGAGAAGCTGGAAAAGACAAAGAGAGAGTGTGTTTTCTCTACTGTTTAAATACTGACAAAGTTTGCTGTTGCTTTTTGTTAAATTGGCTTTTAGTTTTTTGTTTAGATAGAGTTAAAATATTTGTATCGGGTTATAATTTCCTTTAACATTATTTAAATACCCAGTGTAAATCACTTTGTGCGTGTTTAGAAGAGGCTGTAGTAATAAAGTTTCTTTGTTTTGCAGCACCGGTTGGATCGGCCCTGTCAGTATCTTTGGCTACTTTGTGGTTGGAACCATCGCCAATAAAATCCTCATGGGGCCGATTGTGTCCACTCTGTTTGAACAAGAAAAACTGGAGGGAGACTTCAGGTACATTTTTTATACTCTCATGTTCATTGTGTATCAAATGACAGAAATGCACCAGTGTCTGAGTCGAGAGGAATTTGTTCCAACAGAAAAGCAAAGCAGGACTGATTTAAATAACCAGTCAACATGTGTTTTCTTTGAATAACACCAGAGCAGTCGGGTGTTTTCTCAGGTTCATTTGATGCAAAGATTTCCAGTGTTTATTGTTAAGGAAACCGGTCCCTTGTTAAGAGGAAGTTTCTGTGGACTTTGGCCCAGTGCCCTCTCCCGAAGGAAATAACACAGGATATGCGTCGGTTTGCAGTGTAGTCTTTTCCTGAGGAGGAATTGTAATTTTATTCTTTTCATGTTGAAACTATGTGATTTTTGTGTTGACAGAGAAAATTCGTTTTTACAGAAAGGTCATGTTTTTGTATTTCCAGATTCAAGCACATGCAAATCCGCGTTAATGCCGAGTCTGCAGCTTTTTACAGGTGAGGTGATTATTTTACCCGATTATGCTGCACAGGAAGATACAGACAATACTAGAAAGTGTAGACTAGAATCTAATCCAACTTAAGCAGGAAGTCTGCTTTCTTGTGATTTAAAAATAAAATACTCCCTAGGTCTGTCCCTCTTCCTGTCACACCTATCACACAGAGTATGTGGTTAAAGCAGTTTGGAACAAATGCTTCTCTCTGGGTTTTTCAGAGCTGGTAAAGTCGAGCACACAAGGACCAATCGCAGACTCCAGGCTCTGTTAGCAACTCAGAGGAGTCTAATTAATAAAGAACTCTGGCTCTATAGTAAGAAAATCCTTTACACATCCACTCACTGATATCTATCCTCATACTGTTAAAGCTGAAATTAACCTCTCACCTCTCCTCTCACAGTCGGGGTGAACACCTTTGACTACCTCGGAGGCTTCCTCAGCTACATTATAATCGCCATTCCCATCTTCACTGGCATCTACGATGGTCTCACTCCTGGCGAGCTCAGTGCACTCATCAGTAAGGTGGGTTTTCTTCCTGTTCCCTTTGTTTTAGAAACAGTCGGTGCTGAAAACTGCAACTCTTTAGACATTTAAAACAAAACCTTGATTGGTTAAATTTGGTTTACTGACAGCAAGTACAGGGTGATCTCTAAAAAGATCTATCGCTCTTTATCATTTGTCATTTTCTGCTAAACCATTTTCACAATGTCAGGATTCTGTAGGAATGATTTGATTTGAGTGTTTTCCAGTAATCTGATTGGTCAGTAGTTGGACTGTTGACAGGTTTTGATCTCACACTCTGAAGTTAACCTGCATCACAGCAGGTTAAGAGCTCAGTAAAGGTTACCATGGTGATTTACCTCAGAAGGAAGTGAACCGTGTGGTAACCCTGTAAACCCACAGTTAACCCTGAAGTTACCTCATTAACCTCAAATCCTGTTTCATAGCACAGGCTGCCTCTGGAATGATCTGCTCTGCTGTTGCATGTTTTTTCACAGACTACTAATCATTATCAAAAAACTCAAAGTATGACATTAAGAAGTTTTAGAAAATGGGAACTAAGAAATAGGACATTGAATCATATGATCAGTGATTAAATGTTTTCAGGAAGATGACGATGTAAAAACAATCAGACAGACCTAAAAAGAAATGTTAAAAAATGCTGCTGAGGAGATTCAGGGATAAGTCATTGATTTCCACACAGATCATGAGACTATGAGTGTTTGCTCAGCACCAACTGTTAAACGTGTAACCACCAGGTGGCAGCAAAACCCTTCTTTCCTGATCAACCTCCTCAACTCTATTCAGTTGGAGCTCATACGCCTGTGTTGTTGGACAGAGATGTCATATTTTAAATGTGTGAAGACGCCTTATTTTAGCTTCATGCACTCATAATCACATATAGATGAGTGTGAACATATGTGAGTGTTCAACATCAGCCTTTTCTTAAATGCCTCTGTTGAACCTTGCGGTTGTTGCCTTTCGCTCTGTTTTTAGACACCTTTCAAAAATAATGTTTCATTTTATCCGCTCTGGTGCTCTCTCTCCTTGTTCACATTTAGAACGCCTTTGTGTGCATCTACCTGATAAATGGCTTCACACAGCTAATAGACCTGTCGACCACTCTGTCAGATGTGGCTGGATACACCCACAGGTATCACACAGCATACTTAAAGTCAACTCCTGGAGGACAGATGATGACAGCAGTGTTGGTGCACAACATCCACATTTTCTTCCCATCAGTGAATTTGTGTGTGTGTGTTGTGGTCAGGATTGGGGAGCTGAGGGAGGTGATGGATGAAATCCTACGTACACAGTGTGACTACGACCCAGCGTCAGGGGAAAGTTATGACTTTGACAGGTTTGTGTGAGCGATTACAAAAACCGCAGCTGCAGAAAAAGCCACAGTCAATCGATTTAACCTTTCATCACATAGCATAGACTCACATAGAGTTCATTTAGAAGACAAGACAAATACACAGAATGGTGTCAGAAAATAAGTAAGTGCTCATTAATTAATTTGATTTCTCCACGCAGTGACTTTAACGTCCACGCTGGCCCAGTGGACACTGCTTTCATCCTGGACCAGCTTTCATACAAATCTCCGTACTCAGACCAGCTGCTGGTGGAGGACCTGAGTCTGAAAATCAGTCAGGGAACTCATCTGCTGGTGGTGGGGAACACAGGGACAGGAAAAACCTCACTGCTGAGGGTCCTCAACCGCCTCTGGGAGGCACACAGTGGTGAGACAGTCTTAATGTAAACTTGTACACACCTGCCTGGGCTGTGATAATAACCTACCATCAGAATATCTGTAAAACATCAAGGCAGATGCACAATTACAAATTCTTGGTCACTTGATGTTGGCAGTAACGGGCGATCGCAGTTGTTAGTTGGTTTATTAATTAATGGATTGAGAGAAAGTCAACCATTTTGGAAACTGATCATTGCTTTTCCGTCTTGTACACTGAATATTTTTTGGGCTGTTCATTTGGCAAAAGAAGATATTTTAAGAAAAATTTGGATTACCATTTTTCACAGTCTTTTTGGTGTAGACCTGAGCAGTTATTTGATTAAGCAAAAAAAAAAAAAGAATCAATCGGTAATGATAGTGATGTTGGTCAAAGCCTGAAATTGAAACTTTGCTGATGTGTAGTTGAACCTTGTCCTTATTTTCCCTTTGCTTTGAACAGTTGACTCTAGTTAAACAAGGATCTCACTCTAAAACAAAAAGGGTTTTCTTTGTAGGAATCTTAAATCATAATGTTGTCAGAC
>OMNW01034809.1:53655-66250 GCA_900303245.1 Selene dorsalis | reverse complement strand
GGGAGCTGGGTGGGTATCAAAAGTGACACAGCTGGTGACTATTTTATAATCCTAATCTGACCCTCTCCTCTCGGCTGTTCCCAGCCATCCAGCATTTGCAGGGTGGCATGCTACACACACGCACACACACATACACAATACATAAGGATGAGCACCAGTACCTCAGTGTCCATGAGCACTGGCTTTATGCCAAAGAAAGGTCTCATAGCCATTCCTGGGACAATCTCTGCATCTGGGTCTGAGGGCCTCGGGGCAATGCAGATACCACCTGTCTCTGAGAGCAGAGGAGAAAGACAACAGATTATACGACCTACTGTATAGTTAACAAAAATAAATATAATTTGGGATAGGGGGATAGGGCACGAAACAAAGGTCCCATACAGAAATGAAGCTGGAACTTACAGTATTTGTGTCTAAACAACAGGCCACCAGGAAAATAACTACTGTATCCAGCACTAGTTATTTTAGATGTAACCAGTGTTTTAAAATCACTGAGGCTTCAAGTCACAAACATCCCAGCCTCTAAAATACTTAACATGTATTTGTATTTAATTGTCAAATCCCCACAAGTTACTTTAAAACCCAGACGCTGCTTGCAAAAAATGATGCGTGCAGTCAAAGGAGGACACTCAGTGGAGCTCAGTAACTGTGTTGCAAGTTTCTTAACAGACCTAAATAGTTGCAGAGCAAAACTAGAGAGCGGTAGATGAAGGTAGATGACAGTTTACAAATCTACCATAAACCCTTCTCACTGCTGCAGATGTAGATTGTGGAATTACCGCCATACTAAGTACATTAAATGCAATTAGGTTGGTCCCAGCCTCGGGCACACTGCTAAATCTGCCTGGTGGTGTTGGTGGCAACAGTGTGGAAAGCAGCAGAGGGGACATGTTATTAAGTAGGACACAACAGATGATCCCACAATAGCACTAGCAACTGGCATCCTGTTCACATCAACTGTAACTGTCCTCTTCTGGACTGACACCGCCCCTCAGGAGCCTCCAGGGACCAGGACGACTACAGTTTTTTGAGAAATACACTTATTTACGTAGAGTATTGTTAACACGCTCACATCCGCCTGTTTTATATGAAGTTACAGTCAGCAGCTTGGTAGCTTAGCTTAGCATGAAGATATGCTAATGGGGCGACAGTTTTGTTTAGCTTTGTCCAGCTGCTCTCCCCATGTTTCCTGTTTTTATGCCAAGATAAACTAACTAGCTGCTAGTTGTAGCTACGTATATTGCATATAATGTCCTGTAACAAAGAAAATTTACAGAATAGGTCCAAAAATGCTTCAAAAATAAAGGATGGTAGTAAAATTTTAAACACGTACTAAAATATATTTCTATTTTTATTTTTTTGTTTTACCTCTCACCTCTCCTCCTCTCCTGTATAATCCAACATGGGGGC
The DNA here is from genome assembly GCA_900303245.1 of Selene dorsalis. NCBI lineage: Eukaryota > Metazoa > Chordata > Actinopteri > Carangiformes > Carangidae > Selene > Selene dorsalis. The sequence continues at coordinate 64,840 of OMNW01034809.1, read as the reverse complement.
CGTATGCCAACAAAGGATCAAAATCTAATTTTCCCTCTAAACAGGCTACTTGCTCCCAGATCAACCAAATGGCATTTATGAATAATGCCACTTAGCCCTAATTGGAAACAGTGGTCCAGGAAAATAACATAACAACATAATCCTTTTCTACTGAGGTAGGGTATTTGGGTCATATCTGTGTCTGTAATTCTCAAGCTCATGATGCGCTGAGGTTTAATTATCGTCAATTAATTATAGATTTTTGCCATTTGTATGGTAATTATCACAGCTTTGCTCCATTTGGTCATTACTCAATCTAATTTGGAGAGGCTGAGGATGAAATGCATAATGTCACTCGGGTCCTGTGTTCATCTGTGACGTTGATTTTATTAGCGAAATCAGCTGATTTCAAACATGTTGTTATTATGTCCCGTCATAAGCTGCTTTAGAAAAGGAATAGTGGTTATTTTGTGGGGACTCCAGAGGACAGTAGAGGGTGAAGGACAATTTTTGTTGCAAATATGTTGTGTCACACCCAACGCAATTACTGTAATTATGTCGTCAGTATAATGTATTCCTCAATTCAGTCAAGTCTGTACTACATTTTTTTCATTTTCCCACTGGTTGCTTGTTACATAACCACAAATGAGCACAGAAAGTATTCAAATGATTCTATAGGTAAAGTCAGTTTTACTTTCTCTTTCTCCGTTAGGACAAAACTGGTCAACAAGTTCACATTTTTGTGGCTTTGAGAGCGAAACAGCTGCACTGGAGCGACTCGACTGATAGAGGGAAGTTCGTAAACTTATCAGAGTCTCACAGTCTCACTGTGATCCATTTTGGCAGCTGCAGTCGTAACAGGTGCAGCGTACAGTCGACATGGATCCAACTGGCTAATGTGAGAATTGGCAAACAAAATGAAAAAAGGGAAGAAATGTTTACATTTCTCTACATGGCGTTTGTGATTGTGATGATGATGGTTGTTGTTACTATTAAATATGGAGGACATAAAAAGTTTAATATTGGAAGCTGCTCCAAAAATAAGAACAGAGAAAAACATCTGGTTTGAGGCACGCACACTCACAACCACATTCCTGATGTTATGTAACACTGTTGTTGGGGACACAGCAGACTGCTCGCCCCTTTAAGACGGACTCGAGGGCCGTTACAGAACCTGCAGACGTGGCTGTGTTGGAGGAAGAGCTTTTGAACTGAGCTGCCCTTTGGTTAGTCATTGTGGGAGTGATAATGTGCAGTCACACCATGGGAGGCGAAACTGAGCTTTATGTGAACTCAGCAAATGTGGTTAACTGGTCCCGACGTCATACAAGAAAGGGATTAAAGTGGAGCACAGTGTGTAGGCAAAATGCACATCCAATAACTGGCTCAATAGTTGAAGATTAAAATGAAATTACACAGTTCTAATGATCGAAACAAAGATCGTTTCCTCAAATTTCTTCAAATTTGGAAAAGGACACAGTAGATCTGCTGTTCATCTAACATGTGAATCCCACCCACTGGCTCCACTAACTGACATTTTGGTGACAATTAAACATCTCATGTTTCCAGTAGCTGATAGATTCTACACACCAGTGTGTTCACAGTTACCTGTTTGCCACCAGGTGTCTACCACAGGACAACGTCCATCCCCAACCACACTGTGGTACCACTCCCAGGCTTCAGTGTTGATGGGCTCACCCACTGTACAAAGACAGGTACAGATTAAATCATATAGTGTAGTTGTGTCTTGTTGAAGCCAAATGCACAGGATTGACATTCTTCATGTTAAGCATTGTGTTATTTCCCTGGAACAGGTCTAAAACGTGTGCTTACGGTGTATGTGTGTGTTGGACTTTGCTATGGACTTTGCTATGGACTTTGCTATGGACACTGAGGATTACTTAGGCATGTTTACATACCATCAAGGCTTAACTTTCCGTTTACCGTAAGTGTGTAACACGTGTGTGTGTTCCCAGGAGACAAATTTCTTTGTTAACTCTCCAGTACTCAAGTGTGCATATGACTTAACACACTGAAGTCTTATTTCATGATGTTGTATATTATACAGCGTATTTGCTGTGCTACTTGCTGAACTTTGCAGACTTACTTTGTTATGTATTTGTATTTTAGGTTCTCAAACTGAGTATAATGTTACAAACGGGTAATAAAAAATATGATTCCCCTATAATAGTGGACCACTGTGCACATACCAGAGCCCAGAGTTTTGAGGGTGGAGCGGTCGTACTTGTGCACCCACTGATCTCCGTATTTGAGCAGCAGGCGGATCGCTGTGGGAGCTCCGTAAAACTGATTGATCTTCAGTCTCTGAACCATCTCCCAGTACCGTCCTGTGAAAAACAAGACGCACCCGTTAACATGGCTCAAAGAGACACACTATCACGTGCCGATAAGATACTAATCAGGGACGGTTTCACCTCGAAAACAGCCAGCTGTTTGCACTGACACGTTATGACAACTGAGGCCCTGATTCCTGTTTACACTGAAGCGGCTAATTTTAACTTAGCAGCCACGGCCAAGTTCAAGTTCAACTGTGAACAGTTATTCATAGACGGACACAAACAAGCAGAGCTGCTGGCAAAGGACAGGGATACTGTGAATACTTCACCACACTTTACACAGCACATACAATTTTATATTAACACAATCAGGAAATTGTCAATAACATGATACAATTATCTATTAAAAATGTTCTCAGAATGTTTTGCTATGCAGTAATAAGTATGTAGAGTATTTTTGCTTTGCATTAATTATGAAAGTACCAAACAGTCGGTCGCAGAGATTCATACGTTTCTTGGCCTTCATACCTGGGTCAGGGTAAACGGGAGTGCTCTCAAACAGGAGAGTGGTTCCCCCGTTGGCCAGGGGCCCGTAGACACAGTAACTGTGACCTGTTATCCAGCCGATATCGGCCACACAGCCAAACACGTCTCCATCCTGGTAGCTGAAGACGTACTGAGGATGAGAGAAAAGATCGATGAAATGATTGAATTAAAAAAGAAGTGAAAAATATGTTCAAAGTCTCAGTTTAAAGATGAAAATATAGTATTTGCTAAGGAGTTATAAACACATCCTGAACTCACTACTTGAGTACAGTGTGTAATCTGTTATCTCCTGTCAGCAGGCTGCTGTTGCCTGGATAGACGGTCGGACTACAGATCACATTTTGGCCTTCACTGACGCACAACACAGAAACTACACACTGCATCCGAAGATAATAAAATCAGCAACACTGCACGCTGTGCTTGGCATTACCCTGTGGGTGAGAGCAGCATACAGCAGGTATCCGGCCTGAGTATGGACGAGACCTTTGGGCTTCCCCGTGCTGCCTGATGTGTAGAGCAGGAACAAGACGTCCTCGCTGTCCATGGCTGCTGGTTCACAAACCACGTCCTCCTTCAGCATTTCCTGAATGACACAGTCAAGTTTTGTAAAACTTTGTTGTTGTTTTAAGATAATTTCAAGACAAAGCAGCAAGTCTATTGAGCAGCAGCTCTGGAGCTTTCAATCACATCACAGTGTTCACAATCAATAACATTTCTGGTTAACAGATTAATTTTTTAAAGTAATGCATCAAACAAAATTAATTAAAATCTTTGTCTCGTTTTAATTGGCTTTCTGCTCTCTCACCTCCTCCATGGGAACGTCTCTGGCTGTCATGACAACCGGATTCTCTGTTCTCATAGCGACGAAGACCTGCTGCACCGTCGGACAGCTCTGGACCGCCGCGTCCACCGTCTTCTTCAGCTCTATGACTTTTCCCCCTCGGACTCCCTGGTTCACCGTGATGACGGTGCTGGAGCGAGCTGAAAATGTGACGCATAAGAAGATCAGACCATTGATACAAAGGTCTTTATTCACTTTTAGTTTACTTCACTGCACTTTACTAGAACTGCAAAGTTTTTTGTTTTTTTTAAATTTGATATTCGAAACTTGATTTCAACATTAATTCTCCATATGTGTGCAGCACATGGGATAATACTAATAAGTAAAAACCTGATCTATCTGATTTAGAAATCCTTGATGGATCAAATATCGACTTTATTATGTGGAATATTTCACAAACCCAGTAGTACAACATATATTTGCCCTGCAAGCAAAAACACAACAATGATTTCTGTCCCAAACACATGACAAAACAGAAAGACTGGGGACACAATCCAGTTTTACAAATGTGCAGTGGAACAGTTTGAAACTGAAGAGTACATCCAGATGTTTTATTTAATTTTAGAAGTTAGAATTTGTCTCCAACAGATCACAGAGGCACAAATTAATATTTTTCTTACTCCATTAGTGACCTGCCCCCTCATACATGTCACTTTTCACTTGTTATCAGTCAGCTTTACTCTAATAAATCAATCAGTCTATAGTTACTGTTAATATTTGGAGAAGAGCTCACTCAGTGATGAACCAGTGTAGTCCTCTGCAGTTCATCTCGATCCTGTGATGAAAAGCATCAACAGGTCACTGAATGTCTCACCGTCTCTGATCCTCTCTGCCAGGGCCTCCGCACTGAACCCTGCAAACACCACGTTGTGGGCCGCACCGATACGAGCACAGGCCAACATGGACGCCACAGCCAGAGGGCAGGGAGGCATGTAGATGGTGACGCAGTCTCCCCTCTTTACGCCACGCCGCCTTAACAGGTTTCCCAGGCGACATGTCATCTCCAGCAACTCCCTATAGATGGAGATATCAGTGAACTAATGTACATACATGAGGTAGGAACACACACACACACACACACTCACACACACTCACTAAATCCAACTTGTTTACCTGTAGGTGACCTTGATCTCTGACCCCGGCTCATCTCTCTCCCATATCAGAGCCACCCTCTCTGGACAGGTGTGTACGTGTCGGTCCAGGCAGTTCACTGTATGTAACCATAAAACACACACACACACAGAAACTCACTTTAGTTGCTCATCCATCATGATAATAGCATGCAAGCTCAAATAAATGTGCTGAGACTTGTTCTGCATGGTGATGCCTTCAATGTCTCATTTTATCATGGAAATTCAAGCCTGTCTAGGGAAAATTAAATTCCACTTCATTGCCTCCGATTGTGGCTTCACTGAATCGGTTTTAATCTCTTGATCACATTCATCTCCAGAAGAAATAATGTCCTAATGAAAATGTGAAGTCAACCTTACCGGACACGTTCAGCTTTCCTCCCTCAAACCACTTGATCTTGCCCCGGCTCAGGTCGCAGTCCTGCACCGTGTGGAAAGGATCGATCCAGCTCAGTCTCTGTCGCGCCACCGCGGCCCAGAAGCTCCCGCTGTCGGAGACGGAAAATTCGTGCAGGGTGGACCGGTCCGATACCCCCGCAAACCTCGCAGCCTCCGGCATGAACGCCGCGGTGTTGCACCTCCTGCGACCCAAACCGTGTAAACAAGACCTGAGGAGCCTCCGGCTGAAGGAGGTCATGACGGACCGTGAAGCGCATCTACAAGGCAGCCACATATTGTGAACACTACAGTGAACACCCCTCGGTAAAGTAGGCCTATTCAGAGCAGCTTCGATACAAATAAAGACGAGGTGAGGTAATTTTGGAAGTTACTCCGCTCAACTTCACCGAAGTGGCAAAACTTGGAAACTCCGGAGAGGAAGGGCCGGGCGGAGAAGTGATGCGTTAAAGGGCGGTACAAACCTTTGTGCCGACACTTTAGTTTCCAGGAAAGTGCTTACAAGAAGCTGCAGCTGGATTTCAACAGGATCAGTTGCAAAAGGAAAGAGAAAGTGACTTTCAGGGTCAGTCCTTGCGAAACAACCCGTGACTGGCAGTTCAGAGGGCGAGCGGTGTCTAGTTTTGTAAACAAAAGTCTGTTGGTAATGTTAGTGAAACACAAATCCATGGCACTGGTATATTAAAAGCGAAACTACTCTATTGACGCAATGAGCGGGTTCACTTCCGCTGGGAAAAAACAACAGCTCCTGCAGCGCCCCCCCGGCATTTTGCACCCTTGGAGACGGTGTTTGTTATTTAAAGCTCATCTGCAGACATGATAGAGTATTAGATAATCTACTGCTTTTATCAGTAACTTGCATCTGATTTGATTTTGGTTCAAAATGAGAGATTATGCACATTTATATATTCCTTCTCTGTTAAAAATAGCCTTTGTAGTGTATAAATAGCCTGTGCCTTTCAAAAGGTTAAAGTTCCCTACAGCCCCACACTTTGCCGTTGTTTTATTTGAAGCTTTGACATCCATGTTCGTGGTTTTAGGGAGGTAAAACAATTTGTTTTCTGACTTATTAATTAAAAATATCACATTTCAGGTGAACACTTGAGGAAACCAAGTCCTGGTGGCCACTTCTGCTGGACTGTAAATGCTTTTTTGTGACATCACAAAGTAGCATGAATCCAAATGGCTCGTTTTCTCAGTTTCTGAAAACAGGCTGTTGAGTACTCATTTTAATTTTGTAAAATTAAAGTACTTGACTGTGTACTGAGCACTTTGATAGGCTACTTTTACAGTTTTAATATTGAGCGTAGACCTACTTTATGAACAACAACAAAAAAAAAAGACAGAAATCGCTCTTTGCACAATAAAGGGCCTTTAACTGGAGGCTTCAAGTTTCCAAATCGGTGTGTTAGTCAGTTTTAAATGTCACAAATCCAACCTGCACAAACATGTTTTAAAAGCTAATGAAGGTGACACAGAAACAAACCAGTCCAACAAGCAAAACACATGTCTGAGTGGAGGTGGACTTTAAATAGTAACTTTTAATACAGCTACAGTTACATTTATACAAAGACAAACAGATAGTTGATGTGGACTTTACAGAATTGTACAGTATTAACTATTGGAAATTATTTTTTTAGTATTTACATCACAATTATTGAAATAGTGGAATAAAACGAAGACTGTCAGACTTAACTGTGTTTATTCAGTTTCCCTGTCTGAAATCGGTCACCACAAGAGGTCAGAGGTCACAGTCAGCTCCTAGAGAAGTCCTCAAACATGTTCACTGATAAAAGAGCTTCAACCCAAGTTAAATACAAGCTGCCATGTCACAGAACTGTGAGGTTAAAGATATGTTTTAAAGAAAATAAATATATGTATATTTAAATCCAGCTCCATGTGAGAACATTTTCCTAAAACGTCAGAGTGTTCAAGCTCCTTCTGTCTTTTACAGCGTCACTGAAACTGTGATGTGCAGTTTTTGAACTTCTATGAACAGAGTTAAATGGAGCCAAATAAGCCTTTTTTTCCCCAAACCACAAGTTATCTGACAGGGAAACCTGAGCAAATGAATGTCTTTTTTTTCCCACAATAACATTTGAGCTGCAGGTTTGATCGACAGTATAAGTGCAGTGGCTTATTTGATAAGTTTATAGGTGACTCCATGTGTGCTTCCCCCCTCAGCTCAGCCAGTTAAAGTCCTCTGCCTTTAAGAAGTTGCGTTTCCAAACTCCATGCAGGTATTTCACCATCAGTCTGAACCCTGCAGCCTTTTTCAGTTTCTCTTCTCCTCCTCCACTGTTTCCTGCTCATCCTCAGCTTCCTCTTTGTGCGTCGAGCGGCTGTTTGTGCTGTTTGAAACTGTCTCGAGCATCTTAGCGCTGTGCTCCTGCGCCTTTGCCCGCAGGGCGGCGATACTGTTCTCTCTTAGCTCCTCTTTAGAAATCGGGGAGTTCGTGTCCTTCCTCTCTTTCTCCTTCTTTTCCTCCATCTCTCTGTCAGTTGGTTTCTCCTGTGCTGGTGTCGGGGTGGTGCTGCTGGTTTTGCCTGGATAAGTGTGTGAGGTTTCCACTGACTTCTTGTGCATACCTGTGAGGAAGAGACAGGATGAGATGTCTTGCAGAATATTTAAGTAGATTTAAGTGTTTCAAATGTTTAAAATACCGTTAACGAGTAATGTAACTATTGCTTACAAGTATGAAGTCTTGTCTTTTACTGAGGTATTTGAAGTGAAAAAGTGTGAGAGAGAATAACTGGGCAAAGGAAGGATGGGTGGATGAGACATCTTATTTAATTAGAGTCATCATTGATCTAAACTAATCAATTGACATGAGGTGAGAGAGGAGATTTGGTCTAATCTGACCTGATGGAGTAGGATTATCTCTGTATCGACTGCTGCCTCTTATTGACATGCTGACACTTTTATTGGCTCCTAACCTGAGCGGGGCTAAGATCCCACTTCCTGTTGTCAGGATTCATCTGTTTCCTACAATTTCGAAGAAGTCGCCTGCCTGGCAGCACAGGGGAATTCATTTTAAGTTCATTTTAAGATTTTTCTGCTCCTTTGAAAAATCTAACACTTTCTGGACTTTCAGGATGATTCTCATGAAGATCATTATCTCAGTGTGTGTTTTGAGTTGTCACAGTGGAAAAAGGTGCAGCTGTGTTTTATTCAAATGTCCCACTCAGTCACGGTAATCTGTTCACTACAACAGAACCAGGACAAACTGAAATAACCACCTAATTCCTCATTTATATTTTTATATTTGCACATGTACAAGAAACTTAGATTCTGTTTGTAGGCCTTTATGTTACTGCACATAATTTATGTAATCATTATTACATTTAACCTTGTGCTATTATTCTCGTGTGCTACTCCATCATTTTAAATTTCCTCTACAGTGGATCTTATCTTATCTTATTTTATCTTATCTTATCTCACTGTGACACACACACACACACATTAATGGGAAGATCTGGCATAACAAGATCATTCTGCAGCGACTCACCCAGTAACCACGGAGCGTACGAGTCTGTGACTCCGTCCTTGGCCGACTTGAGGATGGACTCAGGCAGGGGGATGGAGTGACGGACCATGGCTCCGTACAGGCCGTACTCTGCCATCACACTGCTGCGACCCCAGCACTTCTCCCTTTTCCTCCACTTGGCTCTGCGGTTCTGAAACCACACCTGCACAAACATAAAGATAAGGTAAAGTTAGATAAAACAAGATTTTATGAATGAGGTCATTTCTCTATATTATATTAAATCTGTGCAAATAACGTGCCAGTCAAAACATACATGATCTGTCCTCTGTCACACAGTTAGTCACATTTCATTGTGTTTTGCTCATTGTTAATCTTCAGCTGTAGGAACGATGCAGATAGAGTTTTAATGTTAATCTACTATGTTTCTCTGTGTCTCTAGGTCATGGTCACACTTTTGAAATGGAAAAAAATATATATATATCTCCAGAAGTATAACACTCTGGTAGAGATGGAGTACAAGTTTCTGTGGCAAAAACCTGAGATAGATGAATAAATCATCTATAGATGCCATAAGACATGGGAGGGACCTTTGATATATGTCCTCTCAAACCATTAATTATAACTGTTTATTCTTCCTGTTACAAAATCTCAGCATCAACCTGTCCTCACTGCTTCTGTGTATGAGGATCCCTTCACTGTGTGGACCAGTCAAACATTGACATCTGCTGGAGATTTAAAACAAAAAAAGGCCTTGTTTGAGACATTAATCTTGGTGTTGAACGTCTTAGATTTGGCACCTTCATCCGTTAATGCAGATACATTATGGAGCCCCAGTTGCAAGTACTGTGTGATGACAACCACAGGTTCACAACAAAGGCTGTCCAAACTCAGTGTGTGATATCGCTATTTTTCTTTCTTTGCTCACTTCATCAGTAGAATGTCGCCTTTTGTCACTTTGTGTGTGTGTGTGTGTGTGTGTGTCAGCTTGTGCATTATCCTCTCTCTGGCTCCTCAAGTGCCTAAATTGATTTCCACCAAGCCAGACTTTGTAATAGCCTCAGCAAGGTTGTGAATATGGATGAGGAAAACAGGAGAAGAAAAACAGCATCCTAAAATGGCCGGATGAGATTGTAGGGATGGTGTGTGTGTGTGTGTGTGTGTGTGTGTGTGTGTGTGTGTGTGTGTGTGTGTGTGTCTCTCTTTCTCAGACCTGGAATTAAAAATGATCAAAGCCGAGCCGGGAAAGCTATTCAGGTAGATCTGATGATAACCTCCATCTCATAAAAAGATGGGCCTCAGATGAGCAATCATGCTTTTTGACAGCAACGGTGTGAGTGTGTGAGAGTGTGTGTGTGTGTGTGTGTGTGTGTGTGTGTGTGTGTGTGTGCGCGTGTGCGTGTGAGTGTGAGTGTGAAGTGTTTCCTGCGAGAGGTGACCCCAGGGGCAAAGAGGCTGATTGAAAAATAAGTTAATTTCCAGGGCCAATCGATGGGGGACAGGAGCTCAAATATCACGGGAAATTAAAATGCTCATAACAGCCAGGCCGAGCCTCTGCTCAGCCGCTGACCTCTGCTAATTAATTTCTGTGTAGTTATCATTTCATTTTCAGCGCTGTGGCCCGCCGCTCGCAGGGAGAGAGGTGATAAGTTCTCCTCAATTAACTAATTACACTGAGAGGTTGAATTGGCTGCTAATGTGAGAGCTGGAGAGAGTTTGTGAGGATGATGATGGAGCAGATGACCCCACTCTCTGTTTGCCTGAATACTATCTGCCTATCTATCTATCTCTGTCAGAACATGTAGAAATGATTTGGCAGAGCCTGTAAATCTTAAAACAAGACAATTAAAGCATTTTAGAAAAACTACACACACACACACACACACACACACATCTGCACAGACATGGACACACACCTGGATTCTGTCCTCAGGTAGCTCAGTCTTCATGGAGAGCATTTCTCGGGCGTACACATCAGGGTAGTGAGCTTCATTAAAAGCTTTCTCCAGCTCCTCCAGCTGATAGGAAGTGAAGATGGTTCTGCACACAAAGGGAAACGGAGCACATGAGAATGAAAACCTTCTGTACATTTATGTTCTTCAATGTTTGACTATTACGTGTCAAGTAAATGAGGCTACATCTGAAATCTTCTGAAACAATGAAACAGAATAATCACTAGTTCATCTAAATTTTTCAGCATTGAATTTGAAGTCAAATCAAGATCATTTAAAATAAGAAACATTTGTGGGTTGTTGTTTTTTTTTGTTTACCTCATGTGAAAAAATTAAAAAATTTTCAAATAAAAAAAATCAAAATTTATTTTTCATTTCTGCACCAAAATGTATAAAAAAATTAACACGCCAAGGATTTTTTTTTCTTATTTCTAACGAAAAATGTGGCAAGTGTTTATTGATCACAGCTGATCAGGATGATTTTAGAGGGAAAGAAAAATTTTGCTCTGCTTTCATATTGTATACAAACACCATATTAAGTCCTATCTCTTTCTCAGAC
>OMNW01034809.1:11627-21756 GCA_900303245.1 Selene dorsalis | reverse complement strand
CCCCCCCGCCTCTACAGGCGCCGCTGGATGATCGTCCTCCTGTTCAGCTCCTATTCACTGTGTAACTCCTTCCAATGGATACAGTACGGCATCATCAACAACATTTTCATGAAGTTCTACAGCGTGGACACCTTCACCATAGACTGGATGTCTATGATCTACATGCTCACATACATTCCCTTCATCTTCCCGGTGACCTGGCTGCTGGATAAGAAGGGGCTCAGGGTCATCGCGCTCGTGGCCACCGCGCTCAACTGTACCGGGACGTGGATCAAGGTGGCCAGCGTCAGACCCGACCTGTTCCCCGTCACTTTCCTGGGGCAGTTCTGCTGCTCGTTTGCCCAGGTGTTCATCCTCGGAATGCCGTCAAGGATCGCGTCGGTGTGGTTCGGTTCAGAGGAGGTGTCCACGGCCTGCGCCATCGGTGTCTTCGGGAATCAGGTAGGCTGTGAGGCAAAGAGAATCCTCTGTTCAATAAGAGGGACAAGTTAGCCATTCACCTGCTTCATCACTGATTTCAACTATATAGAAGAGCTCCACTAACCACCAGTCAGTTGGACTTCCCCACATGTGTGGCACATCTTGTTTGCGTAATTACGCACGCCAAGGCCACCACACTGCATCCCCTGTGCGTCCCAGGCACAACATTGTCAGCTGAGAATGTGAAAGAATGAATGGGAGCAACACACAGTAATGCAGCTACAGCATACAGGAAAACACATGGTTGTAGTAGTATGAGCATGTCCTCAAGTGGCCAGTGCTGATACCCGCCATCAGCCATGGTTATAATTTATCATTCAAACCTTTATTAATAAGGCCAATGGGAACAAGCTCTCTTCTTCAATGACGTCCTGAATCAGAAGTATGCAAAATGACAAACACAGAATGAGAAACAACAAAGAGTTCTTCACAAAATAAAAAATATATTTGTGAAGATATTTGAGAGGAAAACTGATGAAGGACCCACATTTATGCAAATCACCAAATCAGCAATTAACAAATCACTCTTGTCAAACAAGATAGAGCATGCTCAGGAGTGGGAGGAAATCTTCTAATTCCTCACCTCTATGCCATTGTATAAGTGAAACACTGAAAAGGTATGCAGCTGTGAACAGATCAGGGAATGGCTGCTGTTGTTGCACAGATTTTTATCCTGGCCCCAGGGAAAGAGCTGGAATAATTACATAACATATAAGCATCTACAAGTGCGGCCTTTTAGTGAAATACTTTCTAAGACATGGTTTTATTGTTGCCAGTACAGACCTTCACCTGTTGCTTCATATAAACCATCTACATCATGATGCACATTTTACTTTCAGAAAAACGTCACACACTGAAGAAAGATCCAACTTTGCCTTTTTATGAACAACCAAATAAGCAGACAGGATCACAAAGACCAGCATAGAGCCACTGTTAATATAAACTCACCGGGATCAGATTTACCCTTTATGTTTTTGAACAAACGACACCTGAGCCAACTTAATATCAAGTCAAAGTAAATGTCAGAAATTTGCTGTGTGTCCCAAAGAGACACTTGCACATACTCTTATAAACTTCCTACAATTCTTCAGGTGCACGAGCTGAGGCACCTAAAAGATAGATTTATACTATTAAAACCTTCCTTTCCATTCCTCCTATTGGCAAAGAACATGTTGATATATTCAGATATTTAGAGTTTATTCTCTCAATGTAAAGAGCACTTTTCTGTCAATAGGCCTCACTTTAGTTTTGATGTGTTGTATTTTATTACAAACCATCCAAACAGCTTTTATATCAGTGTGTTTCATAATATCACACCCTCCTACAAGAAGGAAGTTTTTATTGCCACGTTCATATTCTCTCAGTCATAGTATCCTCAAATGCTGATATAGCAGATAACCTCAGGCATGGTTGTATAAATGTGAAATGGCCGGAGGAATATTCACTGATTGGTACAGAACAGGGATCTGCAGGTAAACAATGACAAAGACCTGGAAACATTAACATCCCGCAGCTACATAATATTCCTCATGTTCAAATAGTTTAGCTTTTACAGGAGTTTCATTAACGTTTAACAGAGTAAAATGTGTTTTTAGTTTTCTGGGGTCACAGCTATTTAGACCATAATGCAGGGTCTGAGCTGGTGGGAGTGGTTTAGATAGAATTGGAAGATTTCCTATATTAACATCACATGACAGGAGTGGAGGTAATAAATACGTGGATGTGTGGTATGGAGGCTCAATGCCGTCACATGCACCGAGTTGTGAATGGACTGAGGACAGTGGTCAAAGCGTTAGTAACTCCAGCTGTTGTTCACTCTCTGGCATCTTTCTGCAACACGCAGTTTGCACACAGGACAACGAGCCGTTAGGACGCAAGCTCTGAAATCTTAAGACCTCTCACCTTCTCACGCTCCGGGGGCCCCGCTTTTTCAGGACAGTGGAAATGCCACGAAACAATACTTTGAAAGGCAACCATAGAAATTCTGAGCTCAGTGGTGAAGAATGGCCGCGGTCCAAGGCTGCAAAAAACCTCACTCCAGGCTTCGCTTCGCTTCAGTGGAGTCCAGGACCCATGGGCAGAGCCATCTCCGTTGGCTCCCGGTTAGATGTGGAGGGTGCGCAAGGTGACCATGCAGTACTGGTCCCCAAATCTGAGACCAAACTCTATCATCGTAGATGGGTCATGCTGTTTCTTTTCAGCGCCGTCTCAGCCAGCAATGCCTTCATGTGGCTCCAGTACGGCATCATTAGCAACATATTCATGCGCTTTTACAACATTGACTCCCTGGCCATTGACTGGTTGTCAATGATATATCTGCTCACTTACATCCCACTTATTCTGCCCGTCCTGTGGCTCTTGGACAACAGGGGCATCCGGGACGTTGTCCTCGTTGGTTCAGCCTTTAACTGCATTGGTGCTTGGATAAAAATTGGAAGTGCAAGTCCCGAACTGTTCACAGTCACCTTTCTGGGTCAGTTTGTGTGCTCAATAGCCACAGTGTTTGTCCTTGGCATTCCTTCTTACCTTGCCTCAGTGTGGTTCGGGGAGACAGAGGTTTCCACTGCCTGTTCCATAGGAGTTCTGGGAAACCAGGTTCGTCTTCAGTATCTGAACAGTCACAGTTTAACCTCTGCTTCTGCGGCGGGGACATGTAGAGAGGCATGTGCCGTCTGACAGCTGTGTGTAGATTGTGCACGGCAGCACGGGATGCCAGAGTCACATAGGACTTGTAGTGTCTCAGTGTGAGAGGCCTGGGAGAATCATGTTAACTGTTTGCTGAAACCTTATTATCAGACTTAGTCAATTTAGAGGCTTCAAGGTAAAAAAAAAAAGAATAAAGATTTGGTTCCAATCTTGAAATTCTTCATTAAATATTCAAATGACATGGAAACTATTAGAATATGGTCATATAACAATGTGAATTGATTGTAATACAATGATTATCATGCTTATCTGGGTCTCACTGAGCTGCGTGGGCAAGTTTCAGATAAGAGATATTGAAACTGATTACAACAGTTATTTATCAACATACTCAACTCACAAGTAATTAAAATCAATATGTGTGCCTTTAGGTATGATGTAGGTTGTAATGGCACATTTCAAATTGACATTTAAACCAGTAGCAAGCTAATACTAGTGGATAATACATATCAAATGTCTATAATCTAGATTCCGCCCAGTCTTTGTGTGTGAGATCTAACATCAGCAGCAAGGCTGAGGGTAGAGTATTTTAAATCACTGTGTTTTAAAAACAACAGTTCTGCTCTTTTATTCAATTGGTTGGAGTTCTTTCCTTCATATTATCTGTGCTCGTTGTCTTACAGTTGGGCATCGCCATCGGCTTCCTTGTACCTCCCATCCTGGTCCCTAACGTGGACGACCTGGACGAGCTGGCTCACCACATCCGGGTCATGTTCTACATCACAGCAGGCGTGGCCACCTTACTCTTCATCCTCGTCGTCTTTGGTAAGATGAATGTAGCATGTAAGGAGTCGTTGCACCCCAGTAACAGAGCTACTGCTCTCTCCTAGTGGGATCACACACTGGACAAAGCAGGCAGCTGTTGAGGTTAAATATGTGTGATTATTTTATAGTCTATAAAATTTGATTTAATCACACATTTGTTAGGAATTTACACTGCTAAAACATGATATCAACTATTCTGTGTCCACTGTGCCCTTTGTCTTGGCAAGGCAAAGCTGCAACCATCAAATATTATGTGTCTTTCTTTAATAACAGACTGATTGTTTGATTTCGTGTTCATCTTATTTCAAATGTAACTTCTGACTGTGCGAAAGAAACTCCTCCTTTGTCTTTCTGTGGTTGCGACAAGTATCTAAAAGGAACCTCAGCAGATTAAACCAAAACTTTATGCGTGACTAGACACCACAAATAAGTTTTCTGCAGTTTCGGCAGTTTTTGGATTTACATAAAATGCAGATTAAATCGAAAACTGACTTTACTGCACTGCTTAGTCAATGATTTTTTTTTGTGAATGGATAAAGAGGTGTTGGTCAACGGAGGAGTCAAGTGAGTGAAATGAATAAAACAAAAGATGTCATCACCTCACTTACTCCCTATACTCCCTATCATTATACTCAGGCCTTTTGAAGCGGTTTTTCCAACAGGCCAGTGGGATTTCCCTTTTCAGTGAATTTATCTGATGATGGTTTTATTTCACAACAGCCCTTACACTCTGACAAGAATCTCCATTCAAAAAGACAAGTGCTGACCTGCATGTTCGCACCAACACAAAACCCCTCCTGAGGGAGAGACAAAAAAGACACTGTTGAGGCACAAGCAAGGTCAGGAGAAATGTCACGGGAATGGGCACAAATGTACAACAAGAGCGCTCTAGCATACTAAAATCATCAGTATTGTTTTGTAAATGTGTTAGCTCTGGATATATATACACATATAAAAAGAGGACCTATGGTGACAAAAGCAGAATGTGGTTGGTAGGAAGTGACAAACGGGATGTGAGCTTTCAGGAAAGATGCTTAGTTGTCATCTGCTTTATTATCTCAGAGTTTATATTTTCGACTACACATCTAAAACCTCTCCCTTTGCAATTACATTCATTATTCTCTCTGTTTGTGTCACTGAGAGAATGAGATTGGTGTGCTGCGTCATTTAGGGAGGACGTGGACTGATAACAGAAGTGGTTAGTCAGAACGCAGTAGATAGTGAACCGCGCCGTCAGTAGTGATGGGTCGCGGTCGGAGAAGTTGCATGAAATAAACTGTTGTCCTGTCATGTTAGAGGGAGGAGGGTGTAGGGGAGGGTGGGTGCTTGTAAGTGGTCAGAAACACAAAAGGATGCTTGTGAAGGCATTCTATAGTAGTACCATGCACAGCTTTCACACAGACTTAACTGTCGCTGTGGTATTTTGACCACAGTCCCATGTGGTTTTAAGTGCACCTTGAAATGCAGACTTAAGCTCATTGGAGTTGGACATTGTACCATTTGATGATCCCGATCAATCATTTATTTCCTGTGGTATCAAACCTTTATGGTTCTGATATCACAAAGGAATAGTTCAGCATTTTTGGGAAAGGCACATATTTACATTTTACATATCATGCTTGTGAGCTGCATATGAGGCTATAAGCTTATCTTAGCTTATCTTATTTTAGCTTTGCATTAAGAGTGGAAACAGGGTAAAACTGTTGCCTGGCTTTATTCAAATGGTCCAAAACATGCCTAGCAGTGCTACTAAAGTTCATCATTGAACATACAGACATTATATTATATCCTGTATATGTTTTAAATTACTAGGTATTAGGTATGTTTTACTAGGTACTAGCTATTATTGCACAAAGGTTAAATAGTGAGCCTTTGAGGTGCAGCTTTATAGAGCCAGGATAGCAGTTCCAATCAGCTAAGTAAGCTAAGTAAAGATAAGATAACCATCTCTCAGCCCATACAAGTATGAGCATGGCATCAGTAGGCTAATCTCACCTAAGACTCAGCAAGAACGCAAAACTACTCCCTCAACACCAAGCGTTCTCATCTAATTTGTGCGCCTCTTTTTGAATGGGGGCTTTCCCTCACTAACACTGTGTCATTTCAGTCACTTTAGGGACCAGAAGTAAAAATATAGTACAGTATTTCAAAAGAAAAATAAAATCAAACCAAATATAATTTCCTATCCTTCACCGTGTTTGTTCCACATGTACAGCAGCACTTGTAAGACAGGTATTCTAGAGAAGCATACTTTTTAATTCATCTATATACCATAGCTCTGTAGACAAAGGTTTTGCTATCTGAAGCTTCATCGGTAACTGGTTTTTCACTGCACTTACACTCTTTGGTCTGCTTTGGGTCACGTGATGGAGGGAACAGAGCAAAGGATGTGACTTGTGTTGCTCTCAGTTACTCCAGCGAGATAAATCACACCAGTTGGCCCGCAGTAGTTTCATGATATAACACATACACTCACACACACACACGGCACAGCACACCCTCACACATGCATGCAAGATGCCATGTGTGAGGGTTGTCCTGCTGGCTGGGCCATCTGTGGCCCTGCAACAGGCCTGTGAGTCAGCAGGGCAGACAAAGTCCCAGAGATTTTCATAAAATCACAAGTGTGTGCAAAGAGAGGGGGAAAGAAGTTTACCACAGAGACAGTCTAAGCACTAAACAGGGGGGTAAATAGCAGGAGTCACTGGGTGTTAAAGGAAAATTAGTGCAAACTTCACTACAAATTCAGCAGTATTCACTTAGAGCACTGAACACAACTCAATACATCTGACTCAGAATGATCACACATACAGTAAAAACGCAGCTGAGACCACGCTATAGTTTAAAGAATGTCACCTGCACTAGTAGAGCAGCTCTATTGGGGAGAAAGTAGTGAGACGTGGTTACTGTACACAAACCCCCAGGTCAGAATGGGGGGGGGGTTGGCTCAGCTCAGCTCCACTGATCACAGAGACAGACATCTGTGTTTCTCCACTCAGCCTGAGGCTTGTGCTCCCATCCACCCAGGAGAAAAAAACAGCAAAACAGGTTACACAGTAGAGGTGACTGTGACTTTTCTACATTTTTTACATGACACCTCTGGTTGTGTTACTGCACATTTCCCTGAATTTCAACAGTGATTCATAGTAAAACATGAGTTTGTTATAACCAATAGGCTAAATAACTTAAGGTTAACAAGAGTTTCGTCTGATCTGAGACATACAACCAACAGCCGGAAAACAGGAAATGATCCAACACACATCAGCTAACGAGAATCCTTCTTTAGCTTATCTGCTGTAGGGTTGTGTTTAATGTTGTTGTTTGTCTCTCCGTGTGTCAGTCTTCCAGGAACGCCCCGAACTTCCTCCAACTCAGGCCCAGGCCACAGCTCGCAGCATCCCACCAGAGCAGTACTCCTACACCGCCTCCATCCGCAGGCTGCTCCACAACAGGCCCTTCATTCTCCTCATCATCACGTATGGTCAGTCATAACCTGCCTCCACAGTAACAGTTGTTTGATTGAAGTCACATTGACTGGGTGAAAAATGGTTAGTTAGTTCTACTGAATAATAGCAGGAATTATACATATGGTCCCATATTGTCCTTTTGAAGAGAAACAGGGCTCATCTTAAGAGCACTGCCCTCAAGTCATTAATTATTCAAATGTACAAAGAGACGATAGTGAGTGTGTCAAAGTGTAAGGGTCCAAAGTTTATTTATCGTCTGACAATGTTTAACATGTGTGTTTGGATGATGTGACTGCGGGTAAAACATTTTATGAAGTGAAAGTAGTTTTTTTTTTTGTTTTTTGCAGTTCGTCCAGTCATAGTGACTTTTTTTAACAGCTGTGAGCAGTTTAAGGAAACACTTTAACCTGCATTGACCTTTCACGTGACACAATTCATGTGACTATTATTAGTGTGTCTCTGTCCTTCTGTCTTCCTATGTAGTCTGTTAATTTCCAGTTGGTTATGCAAAGTCTTAGTTTTACTTGTGATTGTGCTGCAGCTCCACTTGTTCCCCTTCACTTTAACTGGGCTGTATCTGCTCTTCCTCACTGTCCTGTTGCATGCAAGAAACACACTCATTCATATACACTTATTAAGCAAATAAGCATGAAATAAAGAGTGAAGAAGAAGTGTAGATTCTTGTGTAGTTTAAAGACTTCACATAAAACTTTTCTCCACCGGGGGCTGCTTATCCTTTTATGGAAATCATCCGTTTAGACAGCTCAGTGTTTTGGAAACCAATTTGATTTGGTTCATTAGACGCAAGTGGGAACCAAATACTTCCACGTGCTGGTGCTACAGCACTTGATAATTCATTCAAGAAACTTAGCTCAGCGCTTCCTCGACATTGTGAAAGTTTCCTGAAAATCATTTTCTGTTCTCTGGTTTGTGGTGTGTGGACTTTGTTTGACAGTGTTTCCCATCCCTACAGGTCTGAACGTAGGTTGTTTCTATGCTGTTGGCACCCTGCTGAACCGCATGATCATCGACCATTACCCTGTAAGTAAACACAGCAGTGGTTTACTTTACTGTCTCCTTTGTATTCACTTCTACTGCCCAAAACTCTTGATACACATCCTATAATTTGTCATTTCATGCCTTGAAATTTGGAGTTTGGGTTTATATTTATATCCTAATGTTTCCAGCTTCAACTATAACCTTTGATACCAACAAATAATCTGAAATGATATGATTAACTGTGTGTGAACAGATTTAACACTCTCTGGACATAGCATTCATTCATTTTTAATTGGAAGCATTTTACTCGTAAATTTCAGCAGTTGTAGCCAGAGATTAAAAATGTGTAGGAATCAAAACTGGATCATGAGTAGGTTGCGTGAAGAAATGACTAATGCAACTTTAGATTAATATAGAAACTCATTAAAATTCACACTTCACCTTCCGTGTAAAAGCATCTTGCTTTATCTGGAAGTGAACTGCATTTCCTTGGTATGTAAGATCACTGACCTATGTCATGTCTTCCTTGACCCCTCAGGGAGAAGAGGTGAACGCTGGGAGGATCGGCCTCACCATCGTCATTGCGGGGATGGTCGGCTCCCTGATCTGTGGCGTTTGGTTGGACAGAACTAAAACCTACAAGTAAGATGGACGGAAAAGAGGAGCAGGAGCGCAGAGAGGGAGAAAGTGTGGAAAGAAAAAAGAATATATAGTGACTTATTTACTGACACCAATTTCCTTCACTTTCGCTGTTCCACTTCTTAGGCGGCTACACGAGCTCTGTCTTGTTTATTGTTGTTCCCCTTCTCATCTCACGACAGATTGTCCTCAGTATTTATGTGTTGGCTGTTGGGGCTCTGTGTCTGCTTATCCAGGTGCAGCGTCCTGCTCCAACAGTGACCTCTTTGCCTCATGTGTCCTCTGGCTATGCAGTGACAGCAGTGTCCACCCTATGGGGGGTGCGGGGGTGATGGGTTTCAGTCAACCACCCCCACCCCCCACCACCACCACCACCACCACCACCACCCTCCGTCTTATTTGCAACACTTTTGTCCTGCAAATGATGGAATGTGGTTGCGGTTGTGTCCCACACACTATAAACTTAGTGCTCATTCTCACATATTTTGCAATTTCTTTGTTATTAATCACCATTTCTGTTTCCATTCACTTCTTTTAAATGCTGTGTATTATTGATTGATGGAAACTTTTTCAAAAGTCAAATATGTCAGACTGTAGTTTCAAAGTTGAGTTTCCTTGAGAACAAAACAGCTGAACATTCAGTGTTGCTTATAAAAATGAATTGTGTTAAGGTCTGACATGTTTAATGCATCCTCTTGCACGTAATTTTAAAAACCGGCATCGCTCATGTCCATATTCACCTACTTGGCACATTACTGCCACCTGTTGATTAGTGGAACACTATCAGACCTCTGATCATTTACTGTCCCTGTGTGCACACGAAAACAAACTAAACAGGGACTTAACGATCCAAAATTTCACAGGGGCTCTTTAAACTTGAATAAGAATAAGAATAAAAATGAGTTTATTAATGCACAAAGGGAGATTAATTTATCTGTCAGCTCTTCTACCATTTGCAGAAGAATTAGAAAGACTGATGGCTGTGGGTATGAAGGATCTTCTGTAAGGTTTTCCTGGATCACAGATTCAAAAAAGCTGTTTAGATTTAGATTATTCACACAATCTATCCTGATAAT
>OMNW01034809.1:0-11607 GCA_900303245.1 Selene dorsalis | reverse complement strand
TTTTTATTTACACATTATATTTTATTAACTATAACAAATAGTTGTATGTTTCTCATGTGTTTTCCAGGCAGACAACCCTCGCAGTCTACTTCATGTCTTTAGTGGGGATGATCATCTATGCTGCTACGCTCAGTCTAGGACACCTCTGGGTCGTCTTCATCACTGCTGGAGCTCTCGGGTATGTTCTCATTCAATAGATAAAAATGTGTTTATTTTTAATGTCTGTGCTTATGTTCATGAATAGAGATATAGTTATTTAAAAATATATTTATTTATTATTATTTATTATATTTATTTATTTAAAAACAGATTATATCCTAAATTAGCTACATGGAGTGGGCTCAGTGTTCTCCACTGTTAGTGATTTGGAAAGAAATAAGCATAATTCAAAGTTGGAAACATGCCATGCAAAGTCTGTTATGGTAATTTCTCCCAGTTCAATATTTGTGTTGACATTTGCAGCAATAATTTACAGTATGTTTATTTAGTAGTCAACTTTGCCCGGATAAGCAGTCACATGTATACTCAGTGGCACCTAAGTTAAAGCATTTGGCCTTGTACATACTGACCTAGTGTTCAAGCTCAGGATATAAAGAGCATATGTAATACAACCTCCCTGCTCATGGGAAGAGGAAAATATAGATGCAGAGATAGAGACCATGTTGGTCTGGAGTCATCTGCAACAGGTCATTCAAGTAAATCAGGATAATGTGATCGTATATGTCAATTATATGTCAGTTCTGCTTTCCAGGGAGTCTGGGATAGAGACTGTATATTCAAAACAAACAAAAAAGGGACAATTGAAACACAGTGAACAGTTGTAGTTCTGTTCAAGATGGCTCTCAGGCAAAGGTTATATAGGCATTATGAATGGGAAAAATTACAGTTTAAATCCTCATGGAGGGAAATAATCCACTAGGCTACTAACCCATGTCTCTTTTCTTTTGAAATTAAAGCCAGATTTGGTAGCCAGCACTACTCTGTAATCCAGTATGAACCCTAATGTGGCTGTTGTGAAATCATCACACCTCTTCAGTAGCACAGATTGGTCTTCCAGATTGGGCTCGTCCCTTTCTGTGATGGCACACCTACATAATAAACTGTACATGCTCACATGCATGCCAGACAGTCTTCACGATTCATGTGAGTCAGGCTAATGGAGACCAAATGAGCATCACAGTCCTGCTGGAGCTCCTGGTATTCATTTGATAACGCTGCTTTAGCTTGTTTTCATCCAGTGTGTGCAACCATTGTTTTTGCTATGTTCTGAGAATTTATATTTCTTGTCGGACGTGAAGTCTTACAGGTTAAAAAATGTATGTGTCTGTTACTGAGGTGTATTTAAAGGCAAAAGAAGTCACTTAAATGTCAAGCAAAGGTGTCTGGAAATACAGTACGCACTGACTCAGGATGATGTGTTTTGCTGCTGTTGCCATGTCAGAACCCTTTCATTGAGTTTCACTTATTGTCACTTCAGTGGAAAGACAAAGGACTGAGACAATGAACTGAGGTCATGGGGCTGCTTTCAGATGTTGTTGTTCCTGTACATTATGATTGGTGTTATTCAGACCTTGATCCTAAATTCCTGGGAAGGCACTTGAATTTACTTTGTACACATTTCTCATTCTCTTGTGAGGTATTTAGAAGAGGATGAGGCAAAAAAACACATTTCAGAACAGAGTGTGGGTCCTCACATCCCACACATGCAAAATAAAGGCCGCAATATTTAAGTTACATCAAATTATCGAACCATATTTTTTTGTGATGACAGAAAAAAGCTGTTTCTCTCTGTGGGTTGAAATACATTTACAAGTATTAGAGATGAGAGTATGAGAAACCCTGTTTTAATCAAATGAACTTGTGTGTGTGTGTGTGTGTGTGATCAGGTTCTTCATGACGGGCTACCTGCCTCTGGGCTTTGAGTTTGCGGTGGAGCTGACGTACCCTGAGTCAGAGGGAACCTCCTCCGGACTCCTCAACTGTTCAGCACAAGTACGACTCAGTGACTCGAACAAGTCATTCTCAACATAACTGTGGAAGAAAAAGCCAGAACAATAGTGAAATATCCCAGGGCTAAAAATGTTGTCTTTTTACTGGTCGCACAGAGAAAGTGAGTCATTCACCTTTGCAACATGCAAATGCTGCAACACTCAGCATGTGACAAGAACAAACAGCACAACTGCAACCTGTGCATGAGCATGTAACGGCTTTGCAAGGCTTTTAAATTTGCAATCGGCAATAGGCAATATGCTTTTGTTAAACAGTTTGCCGATGCCTGCAGGCTACAAGAGCTCTAGTCCTAACTATCACATGTTGTGCACGCACAGGTGTTTGGCATTATATTCACCATCTGCCAAGGGAAGATCATTGACCAGTTTGGCACACTGGCAGGAAACATCTTCCTCTGCGTCTTTCTTTTAATCGGCACAATAATGACAGGTAAGATTGTGAAATGCACGCTGCACAGAGTCATAACAAACTCCTGATCTCTACTCACTTAAGAGCAAAGCATGAGAATTGTGTTTGTTTTGACTGTTTCTGTTATGACTTTACTGATGCTCCTGTGGGATGTTGAATTGTTGAATTCCAAGAACGGAGGCCAATTATTGTACAAGTCGAGGGCTTAAATGTCGTGATACAGACGTATTTCCAGCACGGTGACAGATGTGTTTTTATTGTTAGTTTAAAGAATTTGTCACAAGCCGTATCTTACAGGAAAGCTAGCTGACCTTCAAAGCACCTCGAGGGATTAGAAATTAGTTCCTCGAAATTCTTTAATTTCCTCGAATAGCTTACGTAAAAACACTCTTTTAAACTGTGGTGTGAGGAAAGACAGTCTGTCACCTCAGGCGCTGTCTCTGTCCTCGTCGCTGAAAAAGTGACTGTTTCTCATTAAACAAAGCTCTCAGCAGACGTTTGGTGGAAAAACAGACTGGAGGGTGGAGCAGTAAACATTTTGTTGTCCATTCACTTGGTAATGGAAACTTTTGCATCACCTAGAGGGTAATGATCATACACTTAGAAAACGCTACACAGTTGTACCGGCACAGAGCACATACTGTACAGTAGCACTCGCTTTTCAGGGATTAAAGGGGAGATTTCATGCCTCAGTTGACGCCTCAGTCAACACAAAGCCACTTAGGTGTTTTTGCACGGCCCATTGAGGGGTTTATGAGCAATGTATAACTCGTATTAGCCACTGAAGCGCTAAACTTTGTGCACACTCCCAGACTCTTTAATGCGACTTTTCTGCACCCAAAGGTCACCAAACTGACTCACTGTCTTTTTAACATGCTCAGCACTTTGATATGAGTTGGACTTCTTGCCGTGGTCATTGTTGCCAGTTTTAGAAGACAACAAGCTCCCAGTATCATTCCACTGTAATATTTTCAGTTACAAAGGTTAGAATTTGTTGCGAAACCTGAGGTTAATTATTAAATTGTAATCAAGCTGATCTTTTATATAACTGTGAAACACAAACACAATAAGCTAGGGTGCACAACTGGAGTCAGACATACTTTATTTTATCCATCAGATTTGCATTAGTTATGTATGAAATACTGAATAAAATGTATTATACTTTAATTAAAGCACTGTCAGGATTTTAATGTGTCAGAACCACATTTTTCTTACTATAGCATTAATCTGCACAAACTGAAATCTTCCTAAACTCATATTCTTATTTTTCTCAATTCTGTTTGTGTCTTAATTTCTCTGCAGGCTTAATCAAGTCTGATCTGCGGAGACAAAATGCAAACCTGTTGGCCAAAGAAGCAGTAAGTGTTAAAACAATGTCAGGCTTTGTGTTTTTTGCTTTGATGCATGAAGTAGAGTAGTGTTCGAGTAGTAGAGTGGTGGTGTTGGTGGTGGTGGTTGCATTTTGGCCTGTCACTGTAGGAAAAGCACAGGTATATGCTGTGATAGACAGAATACTTTGTAGCACACGAGACCAGAGCCATCATTGTGCTGTGCTTTTCCAACTGAGACAAGTCAAAATGTGTGCTGTGTGTTTGTCATGAGTTTGCATGGAAGTCATACAGACAAGATCACATGTGCATCTTGCGCTTCTCCAAAAATAACTTCCTTCTCTGCTCCCGATTGTGTCTGCTTTGCTGTCGGCTGCACATCCTTATCAATTTAACGTAGAAATACTGTACAAAATGTCCTAATATTGTTACAGTGCCTCCGCTGCATGTCTGGCATTGTCGTCTCTCTCAGGCGTCATATATCAGAGCATGAATCTGCTGTTTCAGAGTCATTTAAGACGAGATGTGCTTTCGGTGAGCAGTATGTTAACTACAGTCTGACTGAATTTGTCTGGTAGCTTTGCATAGCATGGCAGCTGCGGGTGGATGGTTTGAGAGAAACAGATTATTTTAAATGAAAAGCAATGAGAAAGTGCTGCCTGAAGGAGGCGACAGAACTGTGGACAAAATAAAATCAGAAGAGATGTTAGTGATGCCTGCGTGAGTCTCCAAGCTCTGTGCTGAACTTAGTGATGATGAGTGCTGGCTCCTCGTGCTAATGCTAACGTAAAGCAGAGTTGCCATTAGGTGTCATGATCTGCACTTGTGTCTATGCTTATTTGCTTTCATGTGGAGAGAAGAGAAGAGAAGATCTATAATCTTATCTATACCAACTTATCTATGGTCCCTTATCTGCCCATAGAGACAAAGCGAGGAGGATTATCCCATCTTAGCATAAAGACTGACAACAGATGCATGACTGCTGCCAGAAGGGAACAAAATCCACCTGCCAACACCTCTGAATTTTATCCTGGTTAACAGATTAGATCTCATTTGTGTACTTCATAGAAATCCTGCAGTATAAAAACATTATACACAAAATGAATTTTCTCATCTCATTGTCTGAAAGTGAATAAGTAATTTCACAAAATACCGAACATGAATACGGTATCCAAGCTGAGTTTGTTTTGACAATAATCTAAGCGATGTTAATTACCTGTAAAATAATAATAATTATTTTTTTTAAAAACATAAAAAGAGGAATTTATTCAATCAGGAATGACAATATTGCCTGTTTGATCAGCTTGTGTTGAACTTTACTCCAGACCTGGAGACTCAGGCCTCCATATGCGCTGAATGAGAAGTGATCAATAGCTGTTGTTTTAGGCGGAGAGGCAGATGTTGGGACAAGACTACGGAGCCACGGCGCTAATCTCCGAGCCGCAGACTCCTCCTTCTCAAGCCTGATCAAAAACCTTTCTGCTTCCACAAAAAAAAAAAAAAGAATCAAATTTTAGCTCAACCCCCAGACGCATGAAGGTAGGAGCACAGAGCAATCAACACACACCGTCTATAATCACCCACACCTGCTGCACACCTTCACCCTCCTCTCTCTCCTCCACCTGCCTACTCTGTCTCTCAGTTTCTTCTGATCACGCTGAATAATATTCACACAATCATGTAAATATGAAGCTTTTCTTGTGATGTTATCCAACTGCCTCAGTAGCAGTTACTAGGTGAATTTAAGGTGAATGTATTTGAAGTCAACACATCTATGCAGCTGTTAGGTCTTTGGCACTAACAACATAATACAAGATAAAACATAAAACAGTGTCACATACACATGGGAGTCTCCAATAGCAGACTGATTGAAACCCCATATTCTCTGAATCTCTAGTTTAATTTATGAAACTATGGTCTTTTTCTCTTTCTCAGTATATTTAGCTTATATAGCTTCCTGTTTGAGTTTTATTACCCTCTCAGGTAGTCAGTTGCATGTTGTGACATTTACATGTTACTGAGTAAATGTGAGAGGTTAATGATAACATGATAGCAGTTGCACAGCTTAGCAGTCTTATCTTTTGTCATGTACGTATCCTTCAAATTAAAAGAATTTTTTTCTGAATGTAGCATCTTTATCTACATTTGGAAGCAACACAGTCTAATGTGTAAGATTACACTAAAACCCTAATATGAAGTAGAGATTAATGTTATAATTCACGGACTGTTTTGAGATGCAACCAGACCAGTTAACCTAAAATCTAGAGAGATGAAAAGCCAAACTTCTGTGTTGAATCCATGAAACTGTTGAATTAACCTGTGTCTCTTGGTTTAGGGACCTTCTGACTGCCACGATGGGAGCCTGGTTGCACCTTCTGTCATCAAAGAAACACAGTTTTAGACACACACACTAACATAAAAGCCTAGAAACTGACAATGATCTCCTTCCTGCTGCAGTGTAACGTACTGAGATAGAACAGCACAATCAGGAAGTTTTTAGGCCCACTTCCCTTCTAAGAAGAGTTAGGTATATAATATGTTATTTATTTTTTTAATGCTAATAATGTTGAATTAAATCAGATATTTAATCATTACATAAACAGTTGACCATATAAATACATTACACTCATTTTTCTGGAATTTTCTTTTCATGTAGCACATCTTTGACATTAATGAGACATACAGCAGCATGCCTTCTAATCCATGCCAGTCGACAGTGAAGGAGATGATACTGATGACACGTTTTTGTATAATTTTTTTTAACACCATTGAAGTTTACGTGTTTAACAGAAATAAAACTATTTTTGAAAGTTCATTTTCTTCATTTTTTGTCATGCTTTGTAAAACGTATATATATACATATTGTGGCATTATAGTCACTGAATGTGACATTGACCATAATGTTATCATGACGTTGATGCTGCGGATCCAAGCACACATGCACACACAGCTGTTGCATCTCTTGCTCTTGCTCCAGCAACCCCAACATGAAGTCACACTTGAAATGTTGATCAGCACACTGAGCTACATGCAGGTTTTTCAGCAGCTGATATAACTATGGTTGTAAGATAAATAGTTCAACAACACAGTAAATCAAGGCACTGAAAAAGAAAAAAGAAAATGTGCATTCAAAGTCTGAAATTATGTTTTGCCTCATTCAGCCTGTATCAGACATAATACAGTATTCTTACTACAGCAGCACACAGACAGGTCAACAATGTGTCAGAGGTTAAATGAGGTGAAACATATTTTTACAGTGGCAACATAATTCGCCTTACATACAATCCTAATGTATTTCTAATGCTATTTTTTCACAAATATATAAATAGATAGAGGACTGCATGTACCCCTCTTGGTCACATGGTGGCGTCATTGTTACGCAGTGACTCATGATGAACAGGAAGGCCCACAAGGATTCAAGTAAGGGGCACAAGAGGAAAAAATGGTTTGTGTACGCTTGGGACGTAGAATTTGTGTTCTGGGTGTCTTATTAAATGTTTATATTTTGCTTGGATCAAAAATGTGAAAATAGGCTGAATATAGCTGCAGATCTGAAGTGCTGGTCTGAATAAATGACTACATTCAAGTTCTCATTGGCATAAAGAGATAAAGTTGCCTCGGAGCAGCTCTGTTATGAGATCATCCTGACTTAAGGCCAGTACTCAAAGAGCAGCTCCCATTTGACTGATTCTCTGATGATCTCATTGTTCTCTAGTTAGCTAATGACTGATCCTTGGCACGGACGGACTGTTAAAGTTTCTATCATGAGTTTTTCCTGGTGCTACAGGTTCGTCGTCACACAGACCTGTGGAAATAGTGCTCAGTAGTAGTGTTTCAGTCTCCATAAATGCAAAATTCATCACTTGAGTCCAACAAATGACTTTCACATCTGCTGCACAGTCAGTCACCCAGCAGCACATCAAACACTATACTTTTATTATTTAACACTTGAAGAAGGAAAGAAGTGCAAAGAGACAGAAGAGAGGATTTCTGTTTGTTTGTTGTTTTTTGTAAAGGAGGTAAAAGCCTGACATCATCCATCACTTGTTGTGTCAACACTATTTATACTGTATGCCACGCAGCGGAGTCTCCCTCTTTTTATGAGCTTTATTAATGTGGAATATATGAACTGGAGACAGGAAGGTCACAAAAGGACGAGGACGAGCAGGGAGTGACCTCAGGCTCGCTGGGGAAACTCCTGACAGTTTGCCCACCCACATGTAGAGATGGATGTTTGAATAAGGCCTCTTGTATGCATGTGACATTTCAGGGCTGCGTGGAAGAACTTACTGTACATGAAGGTTAAGTCACTTTGCTCTTACCAAGGGACTTTCGCTTGTTTGTTGTCACATGTTCGGTCCACTTTGCTTTTCTGCTGATGGGCCAAGTATGAATGAGGTGGGAGGGAGAATTAAACGTTTTTTCCCTTTAATATTTGCTAAGTAGATTTAGCTAACGATAGGTCACATGGAGATGGCAACAGATCCTCATTTGTTAAATAGTTATTGCCTTAGAAAGACCTACAGAACTGTCTCTTGCTCTCATATGTGACATGGGAGCAAGGTAGGAGTGAGAGGCCAATATGAATACAAGCTTTGTGCGATATGTAGTCATATATAATGATGATATTGTGAGATATTTAGAAGACATCCACTAAGAAAGTAGCAATATAAAAACCTACCAGGTTAAAATTACACATCTGAAGCATACCTGAAAAATCAAGGTAAATCAAGTAAATGTAAAAGAAATCTACAGAGATCATTTATTAATACTAGTTGATTTGTAATATTGGAAAAAAATGGCACCAGTGTTATTTTGAGTTTTTTTTCTGTAAATATTGACTTTTTTCAGGGGAAATGTGCTTTTTTGTCTTCAAATCAGATGAACTGAAGATCCCACTGTGATATCTGTGTAGTAACTATGAAGCCAGAAGTCAATTATCCTAGTGTT
Organism: Selene dorsalis; assembly: GCA_900303245.1. Taxonomy (NCBI): domain Eukaryota; kingdom Metazoa; phylum Chordata; class Actinopteri; order Carangiformes; family Carangidae; genus Selene; species Selene dorsalis. Next base: position 2,911 of record OMNW01034809.1, on the reverse strand, counting down.
TAAAGGTCAGCTGACCATTACCTTGAAAAGTGACCAGTTTCAGTGGTGTTTAACTCCATGTGCTTTCTCTTTTTAGTCTTAACTTCAAAATGACGATGAAACTTTGGAGCTGTCGAGTTGCTAACAGACAGATTATTGAACTTTAGACGTAGCTGGGCTTTCTAGTTTTCATACTAAGCTAACCAGCATCGCCTGTAGCTGCACACTTAACACACAGACACCAGACTAGACCAGATATCTTCTCATTTAAGATGAAAGTGCCATTCCCCAGAATGTTCAATGATTACTTTGAAGAGACTCTAACTCAGCGTCTGGTGGTATAGCCTACATCATCACATCACCCACCGTGAGGCATTAATGTGTGGCCCCCGGGAATGGTGTTGTGACAGATTACCAGTATTAACGGTTTAACCACAGGGTGGGTGTTGGCGTACCTCACTCTTATGCTGCATACGACTGAAGACTCCACGGCATTATGATTTATTCGGCAAAGCTGTTGCATGATGGTAAAGTGCGTCATTGCCCAGCAGCATGGCTGATCCTATCTCCCTGCTGGCGCTTCATAGATATTATCAACTATCCACACCATGATCCCTCCTGCACCCACAAACCCCAAACCTAAAACACAGAGCTAAAATTATAAACACTATATTTAGTTTGTCTAAGAGAGGTGGGCGGAAAACAGCATTCTGTAATCAGCTGAAGTTTAGGGACTAGATTGTAGGCCTTCTCACAACTAGTTAGAAACTAGAAATAAACCATAAATCTGCCAATAATGCCGCCAGTTGGTGTAGGAGTGCAGATAGACATCAGACTCATAAGGCATGAAGTGGGGGGTGAAATGTGGAAGGAGGAGGCTGGAGTGAACACAGCATGACGCAGTGCCTCCTGCTTGTGTTGCCTGTTCAAACAGCAGCAGAGATTGATGGTGTTGGCCACATACAACGTGCGGTAGTGCAGAGGGAGTTGTGTGTGCGCAGAGAGAAAGGAGCCATACAGTAGATAAAGCGCTATGATTTTATAGAGATGTGAAAAACAGAAAGAGAAGTGCTAAAAAGTGAGAAGGTCGAACTGACAAAGAGGAGGGGTGGAGGGGGGGTATCAAAACAACTGAAAGGAAAGATCCTTGAAAGACAGGAGATGAAAGTGGAACTAGGGCTGAGAGTGAAATACAAGTAGGTGCGGTGAAGACTTTGTCACACACAGATGGCCGCTCGGTGTATTTTGGAGAGGCTGCCGAACGAGCACCTCATCCATGCACATTCTGGAGAAATCTAACTGGCTCGCAGATGGACTGCAGAAGAAGGGAGGCGCTGCCATGGAGTCAAACTGTAAACTGAGTCTTGATATATTTGAAGACTGGCTCCAGGCCAGAGGAGCTGCGCTTGGTACCAGCATTTTCTTCTTCACTTAACAGAGAAGATAAAGACCTCTCCCTCCTCCCTATTTGTATGTGTGTGTGTGGCCTCCCCCACTACTTAGATAATGAGTTCTTGAAAAAGCAAACAGAAAATGTATGTTTGGTTTTCAATTCTGAACACACACACACACACATACGCATATGTGTGTACACACACGCGCACACACAGTGACAGAAATCTGCAGGTAGGGCAGAAAATGAAACATCCTCCATAAGCAGAACTCCTATGCGTCCTTACAAACCAGGACAAATTGTTACACGTCAACACAGCCTCATTAAGATGATTTTAATTTCATGCAGACTGCCCTTGTCACTCATTAAAAGCTTTTCTTCTCTGTGTCAGACCATCAACGTTCAAACTAAGTCTTATTAAACATCCCTCCTCTGTGATTATCCCAAATAATTCAATAACTTTATCTCATGGTGACTTTCATGTGGTTGACCATGATTGCAGCACAAAAACTGAGAGTGCCACACGAGCATTTGCCTTAAATTATGTCACACAAGAAACAGCGTCACAATGTGTGCTGCGGCTGTGTCCATGCAGCCGAGGACTAATTTCTTCCAGTGTTCCCCGAGGCCTGCGTGTTGTTTTCATTTTATTGTTCATGGGGGAAAATGGCTCAGCCGGTAAAAATGGAAAAATCACTTAATTTTCCCTCCACCACCGAGCTACTGTTTTGGCTTTTCGAGCTCAGTCCTGCGCCTACGCAGCCGTTCGGAGGCTGGATCTCCACTCAGTGGTTTATGTTTGTGAGCATGAGGATGTAAAGGTGACACCAAAACCTGTCAGTGGTGCATTGTAACAACCAACAGCACTGCAGGACAAATGGAATATTTTTCTTACTGCACGGCGCTGACAAACGAGGTATTCATGCGATAGTAAACTTCGATTTACCTTTGAATTCTTCTTCTGAGGCCCGTAGCTTTTGGAGGAGGTTTCTCTGGCGTCTCTCCTCAGGTTTCAAAGCTGGCAGGCTGATCAGAGCACAGAAGGTTTGTGAGCCTTGGCACTAACACACAGCACCAGGCTTTGAGGACCCAGATTAACCTGCACAGTTGTTAAATAAACACACATCCATGCATGGCCGCATGAATGGACGTTTCATCACAGCTTGCTACGTTTCCGTGATCGTACTGGACTCACACCCAGCTGCACTGCATGATGCAATTAAAAATAACACAAAAACATATGTGGAATATTGACTAGTAGTGAGGGTATAGGAGTGAGTAGAGCGCACGCCACAGTGGACACTCCCTACATGGCCTCACATCTTCACCTCTGGAGTTTTTCCTTGACTTTTTTCCCCAAGATTCGGTTTAGATGTTTGCTTCCTTTCTGTGTTCCCTGATCAAACCCGGCATTGTGTAGTTTGGTCCCAGTAAAACTACCTCAAAACCAAATTTGCCTGACCCAGCCAGTGTGTATGTGTGTGAGAGTGGGGGCTGACTTTTGGACAACTGCAGGATGGGAGCTTAATAGGGTGTGAG
>OMNW01034806.1:35070-54271 GCA_900303245.1 Selene dorsalis | reverse complement strand
TAAGGCAACTGACTCGTTACTTTTAAAGTGCCTCGAAACCTTTGGGTTCGATAAGAAATCTTGTAACTGGTTTAAGAATTATTTAACTGACAGATTTTAAGCAGTACTGGCCGATGGTTATCAGTCAGAGATTTTTTATGTATAACTAAAGGGGTTCCTCCAGGATCCATTTTAGGATCTTATTTACTCTTTATATTGACAATTTAAGCATTGGCATAGCTTATAGTTCCATTCACCTGTATGCTGATGACACATTTATTTATTCTGTGGCTCCATCTGCTGACCTAGCTCTTAAAGGGCTACAGTCTGATTTCCATACTGTAGAACAAGCTCTAAATAATCTTACATTTTTACTTAATCCAAGAAAGACAAAATACATGTTATTCACAAGATTGCTCTCATCCTTGCCATTACATGGTGGTATCTCAACAGTGGATGGGGCTCAAATTGAGAGAGTTTCTAATTATAAATATTTGGACATCTGGTTAGATGACAAATTGTCTTTTAAAAATCATATCTTTGAACTGACCAAAAAGCTAAAAGGTAAAAAAGTAGGAAAGAACTTGTTTGGGCCACTTTTTTATCTGCACTCGACTACGGTGAAGTAGTTTACATTTTGCATGCTGCTCACTCTACATTGAAGCCCCTTGATGCACTTTAACATTCTGCACTTTGATCTATTACTGGAGATGTGTTTCCGAACCCATCACTGTGTTCTTTATAACAAGGTTGGATGGCCATCGTTAAGTGTAAGGAGGGAGCAACATTGCATGGTTTTCATTTACAAAGCTTTACTTTACATTTTACGTGTTTATCCTACCAGTTTAATCTCATTTAGAGCTTGTAACTTGCACGCTTGTTCAAAGGATGCCTTGGTTTTAAACATTAAAGAAAGAAGCTGTAGTTGAATAGATAAATCTGCAATAGCACAGCAGTCTCTAATGGTTTAGTGAGACAGCCCTGGGTATTTACTGGTGCGGCTGCATTATCATTCTGCTAACTGCAGGAAAATGAATTTCTTTAAACCGATCACAACACAATATTGTCAGATGAAAATGTTGTGGAGTGTTTGCTCTGTGAATTGCTGAGCACTGTTGTTGAAATAGAAAAAAAAATCCAAACAAATATTTAAAAAAATTGAATAATAATGCCTATTATGTAGTGGTTGCATGACCAAGTTCAGTGCTATCAAAGTTACTTTCAGAGCTGTGAATACATATACATATTGAGTTGAGGTATAAATGCCATCTTTCATTGTGTATTGTCATTCTAATCAAAAACCTGAATGATCCCATTTGAACACTGCACCACATTTTGGTTAATAGTAGCTTGCCCTGATTTATTGCCAAAGCCACAGGAGGCAAATCTGAGCTGACAGCAAGAGGCTGGACTCTCTTACATTCATGACACTTAAGTTTCAATTTTCTGAACAAAAAGACAGAGGGGAGAATGGGAGGGCTAAAGGGGAAGAGCCAATGCCTGATTTTACTAATGGAATATATTTTAAATGCCCTTGCTAATCTCCCAGTGGAGAGCAAAAGAGGACACGGTCCTGATTGGATGACAGAGTTAGAGCCATAATGAGAGACAGTGGAAGAGATGAATAGATATCACACAGAGAGAGGCCATCTTTAGTTAAATGCAGACTAAAAGAGTCTGATTCCCACACCAATGAGTCTAATCTGCCACATACAGAGTGGGTTAATGACCAGAGCACGAGGGAGAGGGAAGCTAGATTGATGGAGTCTGTGTGGCGAGTGTGATGTCAAACCGTGATGTGGCATAAATCAAACGTGGTAAACAAAGAGGTTCTGGTCCACATGGTCTCCAGAGGACAAAGTCTTACATAAACCACGTCCTCCACGAGATGCAGCCTCTGAATTGAGACATAGCTTGGTGCGTGTTTAGTTAAGTTTTGTGCTGGTGACAGCAGCAACTCAGTGTTGTGAAGGTCAACTAGCATTCATGTGTTGAGTTGATAGTGAGGGAAGAAGCTGTGTCTGTGTATCTGCTGTGGTGCTGTGTGAAGTTGTGTGTAACTTGGAGAAAATAATGACAGTACTTTGTGTACTGACAATGTTTATTGTATCTAATGTATCTAATATCTAATGTCTAATGTCATCGGATGTGTGAATGATTAGCCCCCAAAAAGCATGTCTGCATGTTTTGCATACATGACTGCAGATTTACCGGTTTTACCAAGAGATTCACCCACGGCGCTCCGGGTAAGCTGGTTAGCATCTCTAACATCAAAAATCATCAAATCATTTTAAGGATTCATATCCACCTTAAGAACACTACAAGTTGCATGATGTATATTAGCATTGTTTTGCAGAGAAAGAATGTCACTCTTTGTCTAATCTCTGCTCTGCTGCCTTCAGGTTCCACCTAAAATTAGGCAACCAAAACAATTTCATTAAGATTTTTTGGGAAAGAATCACAGTTATGGACAAATGAATATCAAATAATAGCTACATGAAATGGAAGAATAAATATATTTTTCAAGAGGATTTTCTCTGCAATGTTGAGTGTCCTAGTGACAATATTGTCCTTTGCACTCTTCCACCCTGAGGGTTAACATCAGTGGTGATTCAGTGTTGACAGAGCATGCGGCAGTATTGTTTTAAGGATGTTAAATCTACAAAAAGACAGCATGCACAGTCACATGAGGGAGGAAGAGAAGGGCATAAAGAGAGAGGGAGTTGTCACCCTTGACCGATATGAGAGAGGAGATTGGAGGGAAAAGAGAGACCGAGGGAGAGGCATCGCCCCGAGCCAGAGTGAGAGAAAACTGAAGTGACACACAGAAATAAATGTCACCCCACAGCCAAAGGAAGAGAGAGAGGGGGTGGGAGTCAAAGAAAGAACTGCGAGACAGAGAAAGGCAGAAGGGAAGTTGCCCACAGCTAGAGGGGAAGTGGGGCTTTGAGAATCCAGTGGAGGGTCAAAGTGACTTCATCAATCACAGCAGACACCTCAGTGAGAGACAAGAGAGGAAATGCAGAGTTAGGACTTGCGGCGCTCTGATCACTTGTTAAAGCACAGCGATGTTCAGGCACCCTAGAACGTTTCTGTTCAAAGGTTGGAGGTGGGTTCAGCTGGTGTTACACAGAGAAGCCTCTGTTTAAGGCTGCTGGTCAGCGTTTTGGTCCAAACAGGGAATTGGACATATATTTACCTCGGAGGCTGCTTGGAGTTTCTCTAAATGAAGTAAAGTGTTGGACAGGCAGGCAGTGTTTGATGCAGTGCTGAGGTTAATCGAAAGGTCCGTGGCTTACTGAGATGCTCACAGTAACAACAATGAGACAAGGCGGAGTCACCAGAGGCTGAAAGAAACTTTGCATCAATAAATCCAATGGTATTCTTACAAAAATAATAAATAGTCAGTGCACACAATCCTATTTGTCATCTTCATCTTTACTTTTTAAACATCTTCTGAACACACTTCATGAACACAATTCCACATGTAAGGCCTTTTCTCTGCAATTTTACTTAGATCAAATAGTCATTGAACACATCAGAGTTAAGTCAGACATGACAGCTGTGTCCCAATTCAGGGGCTGGATCCTTTGGAGGACACAGCCTATGTGATCTATGGAGGCAGAGGTCACCTCCTACGGCCCCGTCAACCGTTGGTAAATGGGACGGTCTAGCCTTTGGAGAATTTCTTGAATGTCAAACATTTGAAAGTGGCGGCTTCTTTACACTTCCAAAGGCTACTCAGCTCCTCACATCCAGCTGTGTGGCCAGCAGAGCCCTGCTCAGTGCTCAGCAGGTGACCGTGGCACCGAGCCTGCCGCATAGTGACGCTAACTAGCACACTAGGTGGCTAATAATTAACGGCACACAAAGAATCTTGGGACACGGGAGGCCACGAAGGATGTGTGCGGTGTGTCCATCTAGAACAGGCGAAGAGAAGGTCGGATTTGTCGGCCGCATTTGGAGGAGCCTTCGAATTGGGACAGGCCTTGTTGCAATGCTGTGATGTAATCAGCCTTCAAGTGCCGCCTCTGAAGGATGCAGCCCCTGAATTGGGACACAGCTGAAATCTCCAGATTGTGCAGAAATCCTTCCCGTATGTGCTCTCAAAAAAAAAACACATTCTGCCTCCTTATCATGTGTCTGAGGGGAAAGCAAGGGTTGAGCTCTAAAGCTTCATGTCATGATGGAAGTGTGGACAAATCCATGTGATTTACCAGGTAGTAAGATATATCACTTCTCTGCAGAGACTTGTGCATCCAACCACTCAACAACAAAACTAAGACTTTCCCTTTGGGGATTAACAAAGTAATTCTTATTCTTAAAATGTCATGAAGAATTTTCAACCTTCTCAGGAGGTATTGTAATGTTCCACCACACTTGTGCACACATGTGCTCTGACTGCATAAAAAGGCGGAGTGTATATTCATTGTGCACCCACGTATGTATTACCGATATAATAGTGGAATATTGTGCCACTGACTTCAGCCCACTGCACGTCTCATTGTTATTTAAACAACCTGTGTGTTGGAGGGGAAAATGACAACTGTGTTTGTCTGACACAAGTAAAGAGATTTGCATTGTGCCAGGTCTTTGATGTACATAGGTGGTTGATGTGGGAATGCACTGCTGAAAGGAATGTAGATCATTCCTCCTCCGTTTTCTTCTTAACCCAGACTCTCTCTGCTTCCTCACTGCAGCGACTAGAAATCAGTCCATTTTGCCGAATGCATCGCTGAGTGTTAACCAGTTCTATTTCCTACTTGACGAGTCACACCTCACACTTTAAAAAAAGGGGAATCTTTCAAATTAAAAGCCTGAGAAAGTTTTTCAATGGGCTTTTGCCTGTAGTAATTATGGAACATACCTATAATTTGGACATCATGACCTATAAATGTGCTGCACAATATACATAATATAGAATTCTCTGCTTAATATATAAGTCTTTAGAGATGCATTTTCAAATGAAAGATTTGCACTTTTCAAGTCAAGTTTTCAAAATGTCATGGTGTTGTATAGCTCACTCGTTAGAGCAGGCATCTCATAAAAGGCCATAGTCCTCACTACAGCGGCATTGGGTTCGATTCCACCAGGTTTCCCTTTGCTGCTTATCATTCCCCCCTCTCTCTCTACTACTTGAAATACTTGAAAAATCTCAGTAAATTAGAATATAATGGAGGTCAGCAGTCTTCCCCATGATAGTGAAGCCTACTGAACCAGGAAACCTTTACAGGTGTTTTTTTTAATTTATTGAGATGCACCTGTACCAACTCTGATTCACTGTCTATCAACATGTAGTTCAGTTGAAGCCCTGAGTAATCAATCCATCTTTCAGTTTTTATAGACCACACAGCACCCATCACAAAGGTTAGTACAACAAAATAAATGTAGATGTGACTGACAAAATGAAATCTAATGAGACACATTCATGCACACATTAGGTAAAATGCAGATGTAACGTTTTATATATATATTCATATATGTATATACATATAAAGAAACATAATACAAAATAAACAGCAATAGACAAGCCAGTTAAAGGGCTACGCATTACATTCTCAAGCAAATGTCAAGAAAGATAGATTTTAGGTTTACATTCATTAAAGTCAACATTTTCCTTCCCAAACATCCTCAGGCCAGCTGTTCCAACAGCTCAGAGCACAGGAGCTAAAAGCTGCCTCACTACAGGTTTTTGTCCTGCACTTCAGACAAACTGAAAGGCCAGTGCCAGAGGACCTGAGGGGGACATTCTGCTCCCTACATTAAAAGCATTTTTAGATAAGTAACCCAGTGCAAGACCATGTTGTGACGTCTGGGACTAAAGTAGTAAGGCACAAGGACACATGGTATAAAGAGCTAAAAATAGTCATCTACTTAGAGAAAAATCAATTTCTACCCAAATTCACCTTTAAAAATACAAAAGCAGTAAGCTGTAGACAGTCATTTGTAAACTATGATGTTCTCTTTAAACTGAAATCAAATAAATGTACTTAAATCTGTAATCACCAGATATTTAAATGCTGTGCTCAGTGAATGTGACATTAATTATATATACAACAAAAGACAAATAAAAAAAACAAACATGTGAAACCCTTTACTTCTTCATTATTCATTTTCTATACCGCTGATCCTCACTAGGGTCACAGGTGAGCTGGAGCCTATCTCAGCTGACGTAGGGGCGAGAGACAGGGTACACCCTGGACAGGTCGCCTGTCCATCGCAGGGCTAACATGACACAAATACTGTCAATCTGTAGATTTTAAGTTTTTACTTCTATGTGTTGTGTGTATGATTTGTATTATGGGTGTGTTGGACCCCAGGAAGAATAGCCACGCCATTAGGTAAATGCTATTGGGGATCCATAATACAGTAGAGTAAAGAGGTGTAGAAATGTGCAATTTAGTCATGAAAATAGTACAGAAGTACCATATTGACATTGACACAACATGGTTTACAGTATATCTCTTTGTCCTGCCATTGATACCTGGGATCTACACCCACGGTGCTGAGCTGCAGACTGTTGCACAAGGTCCTGTTTCCTTAAAATGGATTTGGTCAGTTGCAAGTCCAGGCAGAGGCTCCCAAGTAGTTTGGCAGCAGTACTGAGGACTCTCCCTGTCCAGAGGGACACTGTGCTCTCCTGCAGCTAAAAGATGTGAAACATTTTGTTTGGCCTTTTGAAGCTCACATTCAATGTAGTTTCTTCTCCCTCTCAGCAGCTTGTTCTGCATCCTTCACAACAAAGCCATGGTCCTCTTTTTTTTTTTTTTACTTTCCCAGTTACTCAGAACAGGCGTGGTTTTCCAACACTCAACTTCACATATCTTCTGAGCATTATGTTTGACATGTAGTTTCTATAAGAACATTGACATGTTGTTTCTTTTCTGGGCCTGGATCCAGTTCCACGTTTTGCTGTGCTTTTTGCACTCTATCAAAACCAATAGACTTGAGAACAGACCTTCCTCCCCTCCTCACTGTGTTGCCATTGTAGCATCTTGCTGAGCCACTTCCTCTGACAGTTTTGTTTGTGATTGCTAATTCATCCATCACAACTGCCGCTTTCTTTACTTTTCTGCTCAGTCATTTTGTGAGGCTGCTGCTTTTTTTTTTTGCTCTTGATCTGACTGAGCATGTTTTATTTCTCTTTCTCACCATGCTCTCTTTCCCCTGTGGAGGTTTCTGTCGGAGATTTCCTCCCACCAATATTTCATATAGGCCACTTTTTCTTTAACTCTGCCTTTTTGAAATTCTTTATTCTTAGCTCCTGTGCAGCTCTTTAACAAGGCCTCTGTGTGTATGTGTGTGTGTGTGTCTTGCTCCTCGTTGTTTCTCTTTCTCTTTCAGCTGTTTCTTCTGCTTCATTTGCTCATTCCAATAAGGAGCCGCAGACCAGCTTTGAAGCTGCTCAGATTAACTGTCTCCTGATCTCGTCTCAGAGCTCTGTCCTCGTCTACGCCTCATCTCCTCTTCAGACTGACTTATTTGTTGTTTTGTAATTCCCCTCTCATAGCCAAATTCCAAAAATGCATAAGATTACCCTCGCCTTTTTTTTTTTCCGGGTAAAGACGTTAACAGGTCTGTGATGTTAGCTGGGTTGTGTGGGTGTTCTGGGTCTCATACACTCTTGCCCAGGTGACCTAGCCAGAGTTGAGAGGGCCTCAACTTGCATCTCATTAGCATTAAACCACCAAATACTCAGTTTTAAACACAGCCACCTAGAGTCCCTCCGATGCAGACTTTGCAAAGGAGGAAGTCTTTAAAAAGAGTGGCCGGCAAAGCCTCTGCAGCATACAGTACTAGTGTGTGGCTGTGAACCCACCAACCCTGTTTCTGACATTGCTCAGAGTCTAAGGTAATTGGTATGTTTGCATGGCCTGTGACAATATGGAAATATTTGGTCATTAAGTTGTTGCTGTGCATCACTGAGATAACTCCTGTGTGATATTTTCTTCAGTTTGATCAGCTCCATTAAAATGTTTCTAGGTGCTCTTCTTGCTCCACATCAACTGCAAATGGATCACTGAAGAGTTCAAACTTAATTTCCTGGGCCTCAAAGTTGAAATTTAACTAAAATGTTTAGTAACTGCAATCAGCCAAAGTTTGCATAAGTCCTGCATGGATCAGATATTTGGCCTGCTCCTGCCCTGACCCCTCGATAGTGGGGTGACAATACCACAGCCACCATGACACATGCACAGTGTGACCAATTACCTGTAACTGCAAATCTTACAACAACCACACAAATAATTCAGTATAATTTTGGGCCATTTCATACATGAAACTAAAATAATATATTTTCAACACAAAGCAGCCTAATTCATAAAATGCAATTAAAATTGATATATATATATATTTGCTTATGATCATAGCTCATCTCTAGTCATCTGTTTCTCTGTACTTACCGTTGTCCATTTTTGCAGGTCTCAAACAATAAGCGTAATAATTAATGATAATTTGTGCAATCGGAGCCACTGAGAAGACAAATCATCTGAGGAATGCTCTGCCCAGCAGGCATTCTCAGTGAATAATACAATCGCATTAGCTGGTGCCCAATGTTCGTGCCTCACATGTCTGCAGCACTTTCACATGACAGACAGCAATGCATGATGGTCCAGCTCAATAGATGCAATTGGGCACTAGCAGTGCCTTGCAAAAATGATTTTGCAGTGAATGAAACTTACAGTCTAAACATCTGCAGTCTGCACATCTCTTCAAAATAGTTGTTTTTCTACACAGTGCATGTTCTGAACAGGGCAAAACAATGGTACATTTACTGTTTTAATATTATTTATATCTTTATTGCTTTTATTATATAGCTTTAAGCCACACCTTGTTATACACCTTGTGTGGTTTCACCTTGACCTGGCCTGCTGTAATCCCTCACTGGCTGACAGTTGAGTTCAGACAGCCTGATTCTGGGGCAGACCTCTTGGGCAGCCGGCCTCACAGCTAAAAGCCATGGTCTCTTCAATCCTCACCTCAAAGTAATCTATCCAGCCTTCAAAAGCTCACTCCTCCCTGTCTCTCTCCCTCTCTCTCTCTGTGCATGGCTTTACCTCAGGGTGACTCTTATTTTGACTGAGCATGATCTCTCTCTCCCTTTGTCCCTCTCTTCCATTCATCTTTTCATTTTTACTGCAGTAGTTTGCTTTGTGCACCTCTTAATGGTTCACTAACACAAAGATGTCACTAAGACACATATTAAATTGGTGATATCAGACTCAATATCTTCAGTGGATGACTGCTGTGCTATTTGTTCGCCTTTTGTGAAAGGTGTACATGCACATATTCAAACCCTTGTGACTATGATTACTTCTGTGATTATGAAATACTGATGACATAAGTAAAACAAAAATAAAAAATTCTTCAGTACTGTCTGTATCGCTCTCAGTTCATTTATCTGTGAATGTGTGTTAGGAAGAATGAATGCTACACTTTCTTTTCTGATACTACCACAGGCTGGTGATTTGTTTTTTGTTTTGTTTTTTTTAAATCAGATATTTCACAACATGCTCTTTGCATAATATCAATATCCTAGACCTTGCAGCATACTTTAACATATGTGTGGACAGCCTGAAATTCCATTTACAGCTCAAGAACCTACAATGTGAAAAAAAATAAGTAAATAAATAATGTTCAATATTGTATAAAGTGAAATTTCCATGTCTTTTTTTGATTATAAAGCAGGCTTGGGTTCTGTATTCATACTGTGAAAGTATGAACACTCATGACCAGCGTGTGCCAAGGTGCAAGAAAACCCCAAATAAGTGTACGAAAAAAAAAAGAAGAGTATCTGCACACTTGGATCAGATGCAAGTTTCAGTGTCTTTAATAGACCAAGCTTTCAGTCAAAAGACCTTCATCAGGGTTACAATCAGCACATGCCTTCAGTGGAGTCTTCATGTGATTCATCAGGGTAATCTGTAATCCCTGGGCTGCACCACTGCTGCTCTGATGGGAAATGTAATACCAGGGCCCCATCTAAACACAAATAAAGATGGGTCTTTAAACATATTATTAAGTGAAGAGTCATTAGAAATCAAATTCCAGTATTTCATGATGGTATTTTTAATCACATAGGCTTTTGGAGTAATGCAGGAAACAGAAAACGAAAAAATGAAAGCAGATGTTTTCTGTTTCATGCATTACCACCTATACTCCAAAAGCCAGGGCCCTAACCTTCGCAATAGGGTGGTCAGGGCTAGTATGCATACAAATCCAGGTCAGACACTCTTGGCACCTCTGAGAAATGGCAATTATCCATGTGGCAATTGTGCCAAATTTAATAATACTAGGGGTGTCTCTGAATAGTTGACTATTTGACAATTGGATTCGGAGAGGTCTGATTCAACTATCAACCTCATCATCACATGTGGTAGAAAAAAAGATCATACCAATATAGGGGTGCTCTGTCTCTCTCTCTCTCTCTCTCTCTCTCCCTCATGTCGTTTTCTTTCGGTGGAGTGAAAATTTAATTTGGGCCGAAAGTTTTTTCTATTAAACTGAGTGATGGTCTCCGTCCATCAATCGCTCAGCACAGCACTCGTGTATACACACACACACCCCTATGCACAAAAAACAGCGCTGTCCATGGTGCTGTGACACTTGACCCTTGAACCTGAACCGACTGTACAAGCACTGATGTACATAATGACCACACAACAATGAATAGAGTTGCCACCTGTCCCGTTTTTCCCAGAATTGTTCACTTTTTTCATCAGCTGTCCTGGGAGATAAAAAATCTCTCCCGGGACACAATTTGTGCTGTTTTGGGGGAAAATGTAAAAACATCATTTGGTTTCCTTCATTCTGTAGTCTAGAAATGTTCTGATGCTTCTGTAGCTATTTAGAGAATGTTTCTGTTTTCTTCCCATTTATAGCCTACGTCATAGATCCAATCAAGTGATAACCTCAATAAGATGCCCTGTGCGCGCCCTCATTCCACTGTTCAAAGAAGTAAACTTGAAGTTGATCGTGTCCTTTTTTTCACAAATCCAAGGTGGCAACCCTAACAGTGAACCATTATGGAATCACCATAGCAGCATGAGATTTTGGTAGTGTGTGTTTAGGTATGTATAATGTTCAAAAGCATACCATTCATCATAATTTTGTTTTGGTCTTTACAATTTAACAAAGATAAATTTGATGTTGGTTGCAGTAAAGTACACTTCAGGCTATTTCTGTACTCTGTAGGCCATAGTCTACTATTATAGTGAACTTTGCCTGTATGATTTTCTTATAATTTCCACACATTTTCCTCCATTTACAGAATGAATTCAGCCTCATTCTATGCCCATTAAGTAAGAAGAGAATAGAAATCACACTTCCATAGTGAGCATAGTGAAGATGAATTAGTGATCAAGATGATGAGCTACAAGAGTACTTGCCAAGAGGATGAGAGTGAGAATCAGGATGAGGATGAGGATGAGGGCAGTGAAGGTGAAAGTACAGAGACTGGTATTTCTAGTACAGTAAAAGATAGGATGTACTGTAAAATGCAATTATAATTAATTATTCTTCAAAGAATTATGCTTAGACTCTTTGAGGCATTCATTTCAATGGGTCATTCCACAATGGTACAATGTTCAGACAAGAAACACTTTAAAAGATTTCCTTTAATAATGCTTTTAAAGATGGCATGTACTGTAACCAGTTAAAGCTACTGAATATTTTACACATTTATGAAATAAATTCTGATCAAAGTGGGAAAAGAAACTTACTTTTCACTTATGCACCATTATGGTACAATGTTGCCTACAGGCAGCAAACCCCCAAAACCTTCCAAAAAATAATAATAATCTTGAGATTCTGTTTCAGATAGTCTGTTTTACAACATGAAAACACTCCAAACTATTTTTGTTTCTAACTGGCATCTCCGAGCGTAGCACAGAGGGTTAATAACCACTGTCTACTTACTGTTTAAGTCTGGGCTTCTTAAGTAGAGGTGGTCAAGGTAAATGTTTATAGAGGCTTTGGCATAATCACGAGTGTCTTAATAAAGGACTGTAATTAGAAGTTCTACGAAAAGGTCAGTAAAAGGGTAAAACAAAAGGCTCAGCCAACTTGAACCGCAAACCCTGGGAAAACACTGTGGGTATGATGAAGGTGAGTAAAGATTATTGCTCCTCTGACACAGGGTCATCAGTGAAGTAGGAGGAAGACAGTTTGATTTAAGTTCTACACTCCTAAAGTCAGAGCTAGGAGTTAGCTTTAGAAGGTCACGTCAATCTGTGCTGCATTTAACCTTTGTTTAATACTTGGAAAACACTGATTGATGAGACCTTGTTTCCCACAAGTGCTGAGATCACAAACATGAAGAGAAACACAAAGCAAAGAGCAGAAAAGATGTTTACAGTCACGACAGTCGTTGGTAATCTGTTCGAGCATTCACTGATGATTCCTCAGTATTCTCTACACACATTAGAGACATACTGATACACACACATTAGATAAATTAAAACAAGTTCATATTAAATATATATCATGTTATTGGAGTAAAGAAGAAATAAGTAAAAAGCCTGTGGCAACGAGTGACGGAACAACTCGAGCATATAAAAAAAGTTTAACAATGAATAAGCTAATAAGGAAAAATCTACACAGAATAAAAAATATTGATGATCCATTAATTACACAATGGCAGAGTGGATTACACTGTTTAAAATTCAAAAGTCCTACGTGACAGTCTACACAGCTAACCCCAACATTGAATAATACAAACAGAACTCATCAAATGTTAATTATGAAATATGCAAAACAAAGCAGAAAGAAAATATCATCCAACTATCAAACAGTTGCTCACATTAACATTCAGCTATAGTTTCATGTTTGTGTATGATGAAGTCCAAACTCCTCTCTCTGTCATTCTCTGCTGTGAAGGACTCATTGGGCTTTGTATGGACGTTTAGATTTTAGCTGTATTACTTTTAAATAACTCACCCATGGTGTCTCATGCTTTGTTTTACTTCCTGACTTTCCTGACAGCTACCTGCCATTCTGTTTAGCTATGCTTAGCTGATGAGTCACTGAATTCTCCGCAGACCAGACCACGACATTTACAAAGAATTTAAATTACAACACAGAAAAAAAAACACAATGAATAGATTGAAAAAAAAGAGATTAAAAAAGACCAAAGTGCAGTGTGGGATAAGTTGGCCTGTGAAAGGACCAGCTGTTGGATCCTTTAAATTAGGGAGATGAAGGCTACATTTGTTGGCCGCATTTGAAATAACCTTCATGATGGGACACTTTGGGCTGTGCCACTGTGACATATTTCATCTCCATATGTATCCACCAAAGAGTGCAGCTCCTGAGACGAGACACAGCTGTTGTCTGCTCCACCCTGATGTTTTACCAGAGACGTTCTTGGTTTTACACTTGTGTCTTGTTACCTGCTCTGAGTTTCCCAGTGTCCCTCGTGCTCTACTCTCAGCCTTTGGGCCCAGTTAACCTGATTCCTATGACGCTATCTTTCAGCTTTGCTTTTGGTCTCTACCAAATGTTAGAAAGACCCGACTCTCACACCTCTAAATACTCCACTGTGATCACCACTACCTGTGTTTGTCTGCTGTTTGATATAGAGCTGGAAAAACAGACTGGGCTTTTAGAGTTTTTTCAGTGAAACAAAGCAGTAGTTAAAGGCCAGGCAGCTAAAGTTTGGTGCAGACAGACCAGCAGTGCCTGGTCAGTCTCCCGATCAAAACACGGCGAGTATTTATGCCACTGCGATCGCTAATCTGACATGGTGACCATTGTCAAAGACCAAAAAAATCATGTAGTCTGATCCTGGCCTTACCAGTCCAGGGAGTTTTTGTTTGTTTGAGTCGCTTGAGGAGATTTCTTCCTTATTTTAGTTTGGGTTGGAGGTCTCTGGTGGACCAGTTTTAGTTGGGTTTTGTTTAGGGGCTTTCTTTTCTTTCTCCTAGGTGGGAACTCTTTAGTGCAACAGTCCACTGCATGGCTGGCCACAGGAGCTCCTACTTTTTGATATTTGCATTTAAGCTCCATTCTCTCTTGTTAGTTTTGTTGTTTGTTGTTTTTTTCTTCATTTGGGTTAAAGATGCATAATTCACTCATTAACAAAATCCACAATTTGTTTTGCAACCCCTATGGCATCCTTTTGTATGTTGCAACCTACACCTGAGATTTTCTTGACCTGGGGACTGTAACACTGTTATACAATCAGTAAAAAGTCAAGCAGTAGAACTGATGATGATGATGATGATGATGATGGGGGCCTGTAAAGCTGCAGTTAGGAGACATAAACACTCAGAAATAGAGAACAGTAGTCTCAGTTAGTCAATTAGGTAACCAGCTAGGCATCTCAAACCGATTCCACAAAGGATTGTGTGGCTGCAGTTTGTTGTTTGACCAATCAACTGTCTGAAGACTGAGATCAGTTGATTAAATGAGTCAAGTCTGGTGTGCTGCTGCTTGGTTGGAAAGAAAACCTGCAGCCACACGGCCCTTTGTGGAATCGGTTTGAGATACCTGAGCTACAATGAGGTGTGGAGAGGCTGAAGCAGCTCTGATACTGGTGCAGCTGAGAAAATGCTTTTTTTGTTTGTTTGTTTGTTTTTTCACAAGAGCAAAAATGTTTGTGTCCAGACTGTAGACAGGATTACTGACTGACCACTACAATTACCTTCAATTCCAGGCCAGCTAAGTGACTCCAGCGTGTCTTGGGTCTTCCCCAGGGCTTCAGCCTAATGCCCCAACTTTTTCCTCATGATCAGTTTTCTCAAAAATGACTTACACACTTTCAAAATTCTTTATAGCACATCTGGACACTCACATTTTCTTGTTAAACGTGACACTAATGTGTCAGAGTCCGCTCCAGGTTTAACTACTCTCTGGCCAGTACTTTTACCACTCACCTGACTCTGCCTTGCCAGCCACGCCCACCTCATCAGTCCAACAACCACCTTCACCTGGGCTCCCTCACCTTACTATCACCTGCCTACTCAGTATATATACCCTCCAACTCCACCCAGTCTCTGCCAGATCGTTCTTGACAGCATGCAAGACTTTCCAGCACTCACTCTCAGACTCACTCCTGGTTTCAACTCGGTTTTTCTTGCCTTGCCTTGTCTCTGCCCCAGTAAATGCAGCCACCCTCTGTCTCTAACCACAAGTATAAGCTGTCAACATCTTGGTTCTTGTCTACCTGTGGCAATCCTGCTTCCTCTTGGTCTGTCTGCTTTGCTGCCTGCTGCCTTCCACCTGGAGCCTGCCACACCATGTCCTACTGTTAATCTACTGTGTGTTCCAATAAAGATCATTAAATAACTGCTCCAGTGTCATGCTGCAGTTAGATCTTTGGATTTTTCAGTTGTGAAAATAATACTTTACGTGGTGGTCTTCAGCAGCAAGACATGGACAAGCTTTCTGGCATAGTCAAATAAATATAGCTCATAGTATTCAGAATGGACACCACAAATGCATCATAAGGATCACTGTGGTGGCAGGAAAAACAGTGGGAACACTAGAATGAACCTGGAAATCTCAATATGCAAAAAAACAAACAAAAAAACTATGACTATGCAATATGTACCACACATGAACTGCAATATCAACCAGAACCAATATGTTAACTTGATCTGTCCATCATTACCTCCTTGGTGGAGGTAGTGATGTATTTAATAGTAAATAACTGTAACAACTGCCAAGCTGGGGGAGGGCAGGGTACATCTTGGACAGGTCTCCAGTCTATCACAGGGCTTACATACAGAGACAAACTTCATACAGACAAACATGCAAACTCCACCCAAAAAGGCCCCAGGCCAAAGAACTGAACCCAGAACCCTCTTGTTGGGAGGCAAGAGTGTAAGCCACTGCCCGAAATTAGTGGAGAAAAAATAGACCAAACTACCAATTTTAGCTTTAACAATACTCACTATTTATACATTTAACATTTAATAATTTAATGATGCATATGCTAACGTTATCTGAAATGACAGTTATTTAACACTATTAAGCCCTTTTAGGACGCCATGTGTGCCGTAGAGTACAGCGCAAGAGCACACCACGACCCTGATGCAGTGCACAAATCACGCATCTGTTACTGGGTGACCGAAACAGCATCAGGAAGTGTTTCTTTCCCCAGCAAACACAAAGAGGGGAAGGGAGTGGGATCATGAAGCCTTCAGGGCAAGACAAGAACTTGGAGAGTTTCGTCTCATCCATAAGCTCCAGTTTCATGATGACCGCTGGGTGTAGATTTTATCAGGAAACTGAGGGAGTTCGTCCTATTGGACGTGCTGAAGTGTCGTCACAGAGCGCTGTGCCCAAGTTGAGTGGTGCACACAAGCATAGCAAGCTGCAGGGGCACATTTGCGCCTGCAACACATACACAATGAATGGGAAGCTGTGCTCAGCCTGCGCACACCAAATTGCTTAATTAATTGCATAATATGTATCGACTTCAATTTTAATAGTCAAACACATGAGTCAGTTATCAAAAATAAACTGACTTATTAGAACAGAGCTCTCTGCAGAATAATGTATTTATTTAATTTCATTATCAGACTGTTATTTAAGTGGAGGGAAGCCCATGACCTTTTTTTTCAGAAAGAAGGGCTTGGCTCATATCCAGAGTCCCTGCAGCTGTTCACACCATGATACCTGATCCCCTCCATCACGGTATTAGACACCACCACTGTGATGTTTACAGCGTCACTGCCAGAAATCCTCAGGTGCTGCCATAAAAAGGTCCAAAAATGCGAAATGGTTTAGCTCATAATAAAATATTAACATTAATTAAAACCGCTCTATGTTTTGACCAACGGGGGAAACTCATTTCAACTTGGCTTTCACATCTGATCTACTTGTCACTGCCTCCAAGTCAAACTCAGATGTCCTATATAGACACACACTCAAAGGAATGTATTTATACCTCTGTCTCTTTACCCTCATGTGTTTCTCTGTCCCTCAAGGTCATGATGGACCAAGTGGTTACCCAGCACCACACTGTAATAGAGCTGGTAACAGCCTGCCAACAGCCCTGGACCTGGTGCCAATCACACTGACACAGTGGCTGTGAGAAGGAGTGGGAGAGGAATTAGTTATGCACAGAGCTGGGAGGTCTAAAACTATTCAAGCAGGGTGGGAAACAGAATTACATGGTGAAACTAAGGCTTCTTCTTCACTGGAGGTTTTTTTTTTTTTTTTTCATTTTCAGATTAAAGCAATCTACAGCAGACTGACAGAACTGAAACACCAAAAGAGGGGTTTACACATCAACAACTGAGCTGCCTTAAATGAAAATGGTACTACTCTCAGAGCTTCTTTTTTAACTGAATACATATTTATCATAGGCTACATATTATTCATGCTATAAGATCTACATACTATACTATACTATATTAATAAAATAAGTTATTAAAGGTCTTGCCATTACAGACTGTGTCTGTACGCCACATCACCCTCTGTGTAGCTTAAATAAGGACACTCCACAACCGTCATGGCTGCCATGAGTGGACAATGGTCAGGCCACCCTCCCCAAGCTGCACCACAAATGAGCCATTCAAATCTGCCCGTGGTTAGCCAGAGAACCAAGAAGGAGGTCAGTGTCCCGTCTGTCCAAGCATTTATTTGCTGCTGCCACCACCGCTCTTGGCATCGGCCTCGGTCCACTTTTGTCCACACCACCACCCACTATCAGAAGACTGCCAGTGGATGCAAAACTCCCAGCTGCACAGCAGAGGGATGGCTGTCTGCCCATTTATCCCCTCATCCTATGATGGAGCTGTCATTTCACGGGACACTTACAAAAAATCCAAGGTGGTCAACCCAGCATTACTGAGTCACCACTTGGATTATTCTACTTTACACTCCGCTCCTAATTCAGGGCTAAATTATCAATCTGACAAAATGATCAGTTAAGATTTCCCCCAAGAATGTCTCTATAATGATGATTTGACTTTTTAGGATATTTAGACCAAAAAATATGACGTAAAACATGTGTAAATTCTGCTACTGGGAGTCAGCAGAAGGCAGTATTGTGTGATGTTGAGAACTAACAGCAGGTCATGTGAGTTGCCCTCATTACTGTTTCTGTCTGCTTCTTCCCGTCATTCAGGGGATTTTACTAGTAAGTACCTCCCTCTCCAAAACAAATAGTTGCACTGATTATTACACGAGATGATGCAGATCATTTAAAGACTGTTTTACAGTGTTTCAAAGTGGACAGAAGGCATCAGGGAAGGGCTGAGAGCTGTTTTGATTGCTTCTCTAATAAGCCATGAACTGGACGTTGAGGAGGTTTTTGCCACTTGAATTATTAACAGATGACTCTCCCTCTGTCCATTAACAAAGAAACCAGGGGATTGAAACAGATACACACAGAATACAACCGTTTCATTTTTAAAAAATCTGAGTTTCACAGATGCTCTTCAGCAAACACAGCACATCTCAGAGCGGCTAGGACCTCATTTACCTGGCTTTTTTTCTCCAGAAAAAAGATCCAGACTTCAGATGACTAAAATCCTTTATCCAGTTACAATAAATGGACTGAAGTAACCAAGGTGTAAAAACTTTAACTTTAAAAAAACTAAAAACAAAATACAGATCAGTCATTTTTAGATATATTATAACTTTAAGCAAAGCAAAAATAACAACTTTAAAGTTGCTTAAACAAAAAAAGATCTTTGTTACCAAGAACAAAGCCTCTGTGTAAAGTAACCAGACTGTTCCATGGGATCAGTAATGCCCCTTTCCTACTTTCCCCCCAAAAAAAACAGTTTAAACCTGCTGACAGTCGGCTTCTAATGGCAGTGGGAAAGGCTCACCATCCCACGTCGACCCAAATGACTCTGCAATCAACGTGCATTTTAATCGGCAACCTGCTAATTTATGTGACAGCGTATGGTGTTACATTCCCATGTCATAACATTGTGCCAGTTGCATCTCATACTAGCTTCCATGCTGCTTTCCATTGTTTACTTTGCTGTTTTCTGTCACACTGATGATGTCATCGATGTGATGACAAAACCAGATGCGCTGAGGTGGGGGTGAACAGCCACATAGCTCGCCAGCTGGAGATCAGTTTTTTGGCCAGTGGGAAAGAAGCCATGTGCCAATTGTTAGTGGGTCAACCTGCTTTTAATAAACCCATGTCGACCCACTATTTTTAGTGCGAAATACAGAATAATACATAATACAGAATGAATTATGATGATGGTCAAGTCAAGAGTATCACTAACTTAGAACAAACCTCCAAGAATCC
>OMNW01034806.1:24321-35001 GCA_900303245.1 Selene dorsalis | reverse complement strand
AATCAGAGGCATAAAATCTTTAATGAATCCCGAAGGAAAAATTAGAAGGTTGGTCATTGTTTCATTTGATAGTGTGTCACATGACTTGATGAGGGAGTTCTGCATCGCCTCAAAAGCTCAGATGTAGACTAAGTCACGAGCTGCCCAATATGCTGCTGCTGCTGCTGCTGCTGTAATTCTCATCACTCAACAGCAACCTGATCAAAGAGCTCATTTGCCGAATAGTCATCTTCTGAAATTACTTGGTGCTTCTGGGGCATTTGTTCAAGCAGGCAGAGGGGAGTCATGTGTTTTGATCCCTGTTGCGATGAGCCCTATTAATGGACTTAATAATCAGCTCTCATCAAGTGTTAGAGGCCCAACAAGTCAGTGGAGGTTCAAGCAGGAAAGCAGCATTGTTGTGGGTGTTTGCAGAGTCCTTCACAACCACTCAACTTAACCTTGGTCCCTCTCTGCATTATCTCAGAGATGCTGCCATAAATATAGAAAACATTATGTAAATGCATCAGAGTGGAGAGGATATTTTCTAAAGTGAAAGCTTGAGTGCAGTTAATTCACCTTTGGTAAATAAAGACATATAGGTTAGAGGCCCAGATGGGACTTGGCCAAATATTAGGTAACCTCAGTGTGTATCATCTATTTCTGGGCGGAGGTGCCTCTACAAGGACAGCCCAGAAGACTAAACTGTGACATCTGTTTTCAGGCTGGATGGCATGGGACCTTATTATGACTTTCAGTGCAGGCTCATTATCAAATTAGCCGGAGGTGTGTAGAAGCAGGGAAGTCCTCCTCCATGGGCGCTGCAGACAAAACACCTTGAACTATGTATTTATTCTTACAATCTCAAGTTTCCCATAAATAATAAAAAGCTGGATATTGTCCAAAGAGCAAGTACATGCAGTTCTGTTTCTGCTGTATTGGATGCATACGTGTCCCACCAGTAAATGCATGCGATGACATTTACATCACACAGACCTTTGCAGACATGAGTAAATGCAATATATAATTGGTCCAAATGAAAAGGTCTATTTTCAACCAAACTTATTCTCGAAATACCAAAGTGAACAATTGGAGACTTCCAACTGAAATGACGCAGGTTACTGACGAAGTGTGGCCTTTCATTGACTAGAGACTTGCTGTACTGCACAAATTAAGTCACTGCCGATTTAGAAAAGACTTGTAGTACACACAAACCGAGTGGCTTCAGCAGATTTTTATGACGATTGGGGATCACACACATAACAACCGTGCCAGATGAGGGATAACGGGCTAAACGATTGTCAATCCAACTGAAGTCAAATGGACGCACCAAGCTCGGGCGGGAGTGACAGTTTAAGGAGTGTAGATGTGTAGTGACTTGCACAGATGCAGTTAACATGCACCTTGCTTTATCAGCCTCCCGCCAACAACATACAGCAGCTAACTGCCTGTTAGCAGAAGTGATTCCACCTGTGAACGCTGCTGCTGGGAAACCATGTCAACACATTCTACAAAGTGGAAACAAACATGGATGACATACGGCTCGCAGCTCCTGTTGTTTGGACGGCTATTTGCTGTGAGAAATCCATTAAGAAGAAAAAACGGGAATGGATCAAGTTGTGGAGGAGTCCACGGTGAGTTTGTGGTTGGGTCGGTAACCAGTACACACTACCTGACTGCATCCAGACTGGGCTCAAAAAATGTTTGAATTGCTGCGATTGATGTTGGGCGACGTTTATTCGCCTCACACACTTGCCGATTTGAGTCTGTACCCCATCACACACTAACAGATTTCTGCGCCAACTTGCCCTGCCATCTGTACCCAACTAGTGCCGACTGGTGCAGACTAGGCCTGACTGTGAATCGTGGGTAAAATTGGGCAAAAAATTGTGTAGTGTGCTTTAAACATTCAAAATGATATTAGAATGACTCTGGTCTTTGGGCTACAGTAACCAATCAATTTGCATGAGGAGTAGTATGTCTACCTTTAGATGGTATCAACAGGAAACGGATGGTAGTGTGCAAAACATCAAGATTAGAAACTAGAGATTCTTCAAACTGTGTCAGTGGAATAAAGCAAAGGCTTTTAAATGGTGTGAAGCTGATGAATACAGGTTAGGACAAGCTACAGTGTCTGATTGGGTGAGGGGCATATTATCACTAGGGCCTGGACTTCAAACATCACTTGCCTCTCTCACTCTGCTCTGTCTGAACTATAGTTCATTTCTACTGACGTAGCCTATACAATGTCAGTTTTATAATAATGTTTTAGACAAGATGTTGTCAAATTTGTGTCTTGTCAAAAATAAATGTCCACTGTAAAGATTGCTATTATCAGTTATTTTGTTTTTTTTGGTGGGCGGGGGGGGGTTCATTCTGTTTTTGTTTGAGAATGCCAAACGGGTCGTACGGTACAAATGTTAGACTGACATTTTAATACTGGCATCTAGAAGTCAATAAATCTTTCACGTGGCCAGTAAAGTCTCCAAGATCAGCTGACGAATCAGATCATGTGGAAATCCTGAGAAATTAAGTCTGCATCAGGAATGATTTTTATGTGTGTGTGTGTGTGTGTTTACACTGAAAGACGCCATTGTGATTACAGTGCATATGAAGAGACATTACTTTAAATGATAAAGGATTCTTGTCTGTGCTTCACTGTGCTCCTACTTCTGTTCTGTTCTGTGAACCTGTGGATCCTAAACAAAGCAGCCCCTCTCCCAACATCTTTAGAGAAATCAAAATGAGTCATTAGTGAGCTATTAATGGCCGTCCATCATCCTGAAGAGTCCCATTTTTTTTCCTTTAGTTTTTAATGGTGTCAGGACCTACAGAAAGAATCAATGTTGCTTGCTGGGACATAAATCCCATTTGGCATTTCCAGAAATGTTAGCATAGTTTTTTGTTTTAAGACAGGGCCTTGTAATGGGCCATTTACTGACTCACACACTGAGTCATTTGACTTCAGTGGAGAAAAATAGAGCGCATCGTTTAATTTATTTCTTTTGGATTGTGCCCTTGTCCCCCTGGGAGATCTAAAATATAAGGTGGTTGTAATTCATAGGTAGATTTTAAGTCATTGCAGCCCCCCTCAAAGCTATTAACTTTAATTATTTATTTATTTTTTATTTTTTTTACATACATGTTTAAGACATACCATGGCTCAAACCTGCAGCTGGGTCTCCCTGATATTTTCTCCTGAAATCCTCCCAATATTTTCTGCTCTTCCACCTCCAAACATAACATAAGCAGCAGTGGTAAAGGCCTGATCCACTGTTTGTAAGTGAGGAAGAGTACTGTGGTAGTGTTTCCAGAAGTGTTTTTTAAGTGAGCTACAGAAGTTATGATGCAATGTCTTCTCCTTCATGTGTGTATTTGTTGTTATGGCCCCAGCTGTTTTTGGTGAGAAGGGCTGGGGCCTTTCTGTAGGGGACTTACCATGTTCTCCCTGTGTCTGTGTGGGTTCTCTCTGGGTTCAGCTCTCTTCCACAGTCCATAGTTGGATTGATGCCTCTAAATTGCCTATATATCTGAATCTCAGTGTGCTAGGTTGTTTGTCTCTATATGTGGCCCTATGATAGACTGGTGGCCTGGAAATGCCTGAAAAAAAAATATAGAATAGCTTCTAGTTTAACATAGTAATGTTTCACACACGAGCTGTTGCTGTGTCTGCTTTTTCAAACTTTTTCATGTCACACTGCTGCATGCCTTGTGTTTGTGCTGCAGCACCCAGTCTACTGCAGTTCAATGACTAGCATTCAATATCATTTATGAACAGGTTCTTAAGCTCTTATAATGGCAAATAGATACTATCTCCAGAACAACTACTGGCTGTCTTGGTTTATTCTAAATAATTCCACAATTCCCCTTTAAAGGCACCCAGTGGAGTTTCTGACCACAAGTAATAATATGTAGCAGTCTCTTTATGAGTGGGTCCCTGTTCTGTTTGTTCTTGTGCACACGCACGAGCATAAGGATGCAAGTCCTGGCAGTGAAGGGGAAGACAGCAGCAGCAAGTAAAAAGATTCATGTAAACTAAAAATTGTCTCATTGTCTCTTGTTGTCAAGAAATGTGACTTGAGAAGGTGGTGTGGAGAAGATAACGTCCTTAACACATTTGTTGCAGCAATGTTTTGGGGGTTTTTAGTGGGTGCTGCTTGCACGTCCCAGCAAAGCTCCACTTAAGCTTCTTCCCTTTTGGATTTGGGTTTTATAGCTCCATAAAGGAGAGGGATGGCAGAATGGAGTAAAACCCAAAATCCCTTCAGAAACATCAGACGCCTACATGCACAGACATTGTCTGCCTATGAGTGGGTATGACCGCTCTTTACAGACTAATAGCAATGACTGATGGTCGGCCACCCTCAGCCAGCTGCAACAACTTTGCAAACAGCAACTTTAAAGTGAAACCTGACATTTACTGTGTGTTTTTAGATGAATGGATGGGTTTGGCTGTTTCATTTCAGCTGCAGAGACACAGCACTTCCCCATTGGCTGATATTCTGCCTGTGTTAAGTTACTTCAGAAAGCTTTAATGTCTTCGTCAAGTACCTTAGTAAAGATACTTGTTTTCACCTTGTCTCTCAGAGGCTCTAAGCTGTGGTCTTTATGAGGTCGGGACCTGATGATTTGAGATTATTTGAATTGATTCACTGTGACACTTTTGACATTTCCAGGCTACTGATCCTCTCCGAGCCACGGTGATGTGCTGTCAATGAGGAGGAAGACAGAAGAGCTGTGAGCCTGGCACCCCTCGGCCTCAAGGTACCTGCCTCTCTCTCTGGGGTCCGGCCTTGGCACCATCGATCTGCTTCAGCATGGATGGCACAGTAGCACCGTTGGCTATAAAATCAAACTTATATTAAAGAAATACCTGTGATATTTGTTGTTTGTGTTTGTTTTTCTCACACTGCCTCGCTAGTAGAGAGCTAAGTATTCATTTCTAAACCATGACTTCCATTAATGGGAAAATAAAAGTACTTTATTCTAACACTTAATAATATAATCTGTCCACAGATTATTATTATAAGTGAATGCTTTGTGTCTCACCTCCAAGGGGAAAGTGTAAGTTGTTACAAATTCTACTGGAGGTTATAATTTATGAGAAGATACATTTTATCATTGTCCTGAAGATTTGAAGATACCAGTCTTATTTCCTGTGCCTCTGTTGGATAATTACATTATATAATTATAGTCTACTTCTGTATCTCCACCTCGGGAAATTAAAACAGTTATGTACATAAAGTTGCACTTGTCCATCCAAACTTTAATTAGCCGCTGCAAACTTAAACATTACACTGTCTAAGTATTGCAAATTGCCTGCGATCGCTTCACCTCTGTCACATGTGATTAGGGTTGGAGGGGAGGGCAAACACATTTAACCACATCTCAAACTCTGCACACCACAGCAGCACTCGTGCATATTTATACCTGTTGATGCTCTGGAACTGGGTCATGTCTCACTTTCTCTCTAGTGTATCCTGAGGTACTGTATCATCAGATGAGCGCTGAGATCACTGGAGCCTATTACAACAGGCTACCCAATCAGTTTCATGAAAGCTAAGAACCAAACAAATCCTCTGCACTGAAGCTAGCATGGGAAGTGGCTAAAGGTGCAGGGCATGTGAGTGAAGACATTAAAAAGATGGACATAGCATGCTAAGTTGGTAGCCAACTTTTTAAGTTTGAATATGTTTGTTTATTATCTACCCTAATTTAATAGTTAAGGTTGGATAGAATGTAAAAGCTGCAGAAAATATATAATTCCATTCAGTGAATAACATGATTAAACATATTTGCAATAATTAAACTGCTTAATGCTCTGTCAGGTTTCTGAAATTGAGGGGTTTTTTTTTGTTTCTGTTTTTTCTTATCTTTCCATAGAGTGAAGAAAATGATAATGAGAAACATCAGTGAGGAGAAAATGCAGGGTGCAACAGTGGAAACAAGAACATGAAGGAAGGTAAAAGTAGAGAAGGTGTTCCCGGGTTCAAAACTGAGTAACAGTTTTAGGAGCCACCAGGAAGTAGAAAACAGAGGAACAGTAAAATACTGACATTGGCTAAATGTTTTTAAATCCATAACCCATGATATAAATGTTAACAGACAGTGGATTAGTGCCACTTCAGTTCTTTTAATACAGAAACAAACAACTTTTTTATTATTATTAATGTTTTATGCAGCAGAAAATAATTGAGAGACAAACAAAATGCAGATTTTCAGCCCGGGCTCCTGAGGTGGCAACATTAGTTTTTTTAGAACACTTGGGTCCAAAATTAATCATCATTGAGAAACTGTTGGATGAGCTGTTCAGACATCCGTGGATCGTTTCCATGTGAACGGGGCCTAAACCAGTGATTATTGAATCGTGTAGTAGTGATGATTGTTATCCCCCCTGGACAGTTAATGGCAGCGCCCTCACATGCTCACAATGGAAAAGCACTGTTGAAGGCGCAATTTTTATGTTTCTTTGAGGCCAAAAGTAGTCAGGAGTGGACAGTGGTGACTGTCACTTGAGTAGAGGTTCTGCCATTGTTGTGCTAAAGGGCAAAAGGTTCTAGTTCATCCTCTGAGCGGTGCTGTGCCTTCAGAACAGACCAGAGGCTGCAGTTAGGTGCCATATGAAAGTGACAAGACAGGCCTGTGCTAGCTGTTAGCATGCTAACTTCAACAATAAGTTGATGCTCTGCTTGTGTTTTTTTCTAGACTGGAACTCAAAATTGCTTCGCGGCACAAGAAACCACTTCTATAAAGGGTCAAATAGTCGAACATGTTGGAACTTAGAAACACCTTGCAACAGTTATTGGCAGCAGACTAACCTTTGGGCCAAACTGTATGCTGTGTGTAAAAAGAAAACCAGCACCTGTTCTGTGTGAGAAGATTGTCCTCCTTCCACACTGACAACCCTGATGGTTTTATTTCACTGTGCTTTTACTGTGTCTGTTTCATCCTTCTGCTTGGTCTCATGGTTTGGGTTTTTGGTCTCGTAAAAACAGAGATTGGTTGAACCAGATTGTGAAGCGGTCTAGTGGGTTGATTGGAGAGCCGCGGCTCAGCCCAGAATCTCTGTGCACCCAGCAGTTACAGAGGAGAGGGCTGGAAATATTTTAAAAGGTGGCTCCAACCATTCACATTGCTTCTCCCATCCAGCTGCAGACATAGAGAATTAGTCTTCAAAACAAAGAGATCCCTGTAGTCATCAGGAAACTGAATAAGTCACAGTGATACAGGCCTGACGAGGAAACATTTGTATTTTTTTTTATTGACTATTTCTTGCACTCTGAAATCCTGTTTTTATCATGTTTTTTTTTTATAGATGGTACTTATTATTAATGGACTTTTTATTGATCTTGCACTGGGTACTTTTTACCCTGGATATAGATAATAGATTATTTTTGTGTTCCTCCTTTATTTGGAAAGGTATTGAAATACATATTGGTACCGGTACCAATACCAAAATGTGGGTTCCAGGACAACACTGCTGTAAACTGAATCTACCTCAATGTACAGGTACAAAAAAAGTAACCTTGACCTATCGAGAAGCGATTCATTGCATCACAACATCAGTTCTCTACTTTACTGTATTCCAAACACTGATCTATAACAATGAACACGTGCGAATGGTTACTTTTAGTAAACCGTCAAAGACATTACAGAAGATAGACAGGTTAGGTTTAATAAGTCTGATTTCTACTGTCAGTATGTGATGATACTGTAACTATTTATCAAGGTATAAGGTGCAACCTGCAAACTGTCATAGGTGATTTTGTGTTTCGTCCACATTCAGTCGGCATTGCAGTCACCTGGCCAAAGCCACTTGGTGCCCGTGCCACCATTGCTGAAGAGGTGGGTGAGAGATCAGCCCTGGTCCGGCTGTGAGACATGACAGCTTCGAGACAAATTAGAAATACTCCTCAACAGCCGCTGCTGGAGAGTCCTTGATCATGGCACTCAGTTCCTCCTGTGAGGCTGCTCAGGAGCCAGCTGGGCAGCTCCCAGCTGCAACTGAGCCGCTGCAGCTGTATGAATGTCAAGCACAGCAGGCTCACACACACATGCACGCAAATGCTCAGTTAAATCTTCCCTCAATCAGTTAAGTTTAAATGAGCAATTTCAAGGGAGCATCTTCTCTGTATCACTTGGGATAGATCTACTGCAGTGGCCCTATCTACATATACAGAATATATATATATATATATATAAATATACATATATATATATATATGTGCAGTATATGAAATGCATTGCTTTGTGTCGAGTCAGGTAATTCAGTTTGAAACTAAAGCAATGCACTGCTCTTGTGCTTTGAAACTGAATGCATTTTGCTTTTATCTCTGTGAATTTCTAATGACAGGCAGGAATCACTTAGTGTGTGTCCTGTGGAGATTCGACACCCCCTGGTGGACGAGAGTGTAATTAAGGAGGCACCAAGCAGATGTGAGTGAGAGGCTCCTGATGCCGGTCTGCAGTAATGACATTTAAAACGATGACCGGGGAAGTGATGTGAAGGACACATTATAAGGATCATGTTAGTTAGATTTGTGTGTTAGGTGTTTCTCATTGTTTTTTTCCTTCACACAGTTTAGACAAATATGAGTCAAGCAACACAAAGACAACACTGAAACTCCTCTCTGTCTCAAATCAAGTAATAAAAGAGTCTTTGAATAATGTGTTCTTTGAAGGCTGGAATGAATAATTAAAAAAAAAGATTTTGGCTCAGTCCTAAAAAAAAAAAATCCTATTTCTGTGTGAAGATTGGTCTCAGTAACGGCACAATGGATTGGCAATGCTCTGCAAAGCATTTTAGAGGAGACAGGTTACTGTGCACACTGAAGATTGAAGCTGAGGAATGATGCAATGCACTCACTGAATTAAAGCAAAAGTCTGTACTTTTGTCCCAGTTGCATTCTGCATAATGACGGCTAGTAGTGTGTTCACAGTAGGAAAGGTGAAGGCATTAAACGCACTCAAAGAAATCAGCGCACATGTATACTGTCCTACATTGAGATGGAGGAGCTGCTCACAGCTGGAAAAAAAAAAGAAAAAAGATATTAACTCATTTTGGACAGTGGTAAGAGCAAATCAAGGGTGAGAAAAAAAAAAATCATTAAATTAAATATGAAATCTTTGGAAAAGCATTTTGCTTAGTATTTGTTCATATAAATCATTCATTATTTGTTTCAGTTATGTGTAAAATTCCAGAGTTGCACTTGGACCATCAGGCAGCTGCTGATGAAGCTGCTCCAAAACAGCTAATGAGAGGAAGGACTGTTTTTATTTTTTATTTTTATTTTTTTCAAGATCCCTCTTTTTCCCACAGTAACAACATGTTGTCTCTGCCTATCTCTTCTTGCTGCAGGCACCTTGCACCTTAGCGCTCATCTCAGGTGAAATTTGACACTGATCATCATAGCACTTACTCTTGACGGGTTCTTCTTGATCTGCTGTGGCGCCGTTGATCATACCTTTATTGGGATGTCCTTGGACAAAAGCAATGAGATTATCTTGTCAGATGTTTTTTCTAGAAATATTTTCTGGATGCACTCTATCACATCCACACCGTCTCTCTATCCCATCTGATTCATTTCTGTTCCCCCACCACCACCACCGTCGCCGCCCCTCCCAGTTGCAGTCACTCTAGTTCCAGTTTTTCAAATCCTCTGCTCTCTGTGAATATTTTTTCTTCCACCCCATTTTTATTTGTTTCCTCCACTCTGTATTTTCTGTTCCTCCTCTTTCTCCCACACTCTCCTCCCCTCCCTCTGTGAAAATGAGCTGTGTTCTATACTCCAAGTAAACACCTATTTGTGTGTGTGTGTGTTGTGTACAGTATGTTACCTCAGCATGTCTGGGCAGCAGCAAAGCCTCAGGGCTTTTTTTGAGTGGCATATGAAAAGAGATCGACATCGTGCTCTGCTTTGAAAGATGGAATCCTTCCAATGAAAAGCATTGCATGCGCGCACACTGAACAGCGCACACACAGACACACGTGACATGCACATACAACAATATGACGCATGTAGATGTATTGTCATCGACTCAAGAGACCCTAAAACACACTTGGATACACACACGCCTATGAACTTACTAAACATGTGTACTGAGGCACACTTGAAAACACACACGCACACCCACGCACCCGCATTTTGTTTTGTACCTGAGCAAAGCATCTGTTTAGTCACCAGGGTGAGGACATTCATAAATAAATTAAGGGCCTGGCATTTGTATTTTCAACTCCATCCTGATTGCAGAGAGATGATGGCATATGTTCGTTGAGTCTGTGTGGAGG
Organism: Selene dorsalis; assembly: GCA_900303245.1. Taxonomy (NCBI): domain Eukaryota; kingdom Metazoa; phylum Chordata; class Actinopteri; order Carangiformes; family Carangidae; genus Selene; species Selene dorsalis. The sequence goes on along the minus strand of OMNW01034806.1, from coordinate 24,734 downwards.
GAGGCTGATGCCGGAGCCTGGCGTAAAGCTGCTGGAGCACATCACCCAGCTCCTTTGATGCTGAGGTATCTAAAGGGAACAGATTGACGAGGTAAATGATGCTGTTTTATTTCTCTCTGCATGAGGCGGCACGGAGACTGTATCCGAGTAAATTCCTCCTCTGAAGCTCTGTGGGACACTGACCGTCTCTGTGAAACGCCGTGTAGGCACAGCGGTGTGTTTTATTTTCGCCTGGGTTTTTCCTTCAAAGTATAGTTTCAATGTGGCCAAAATCAATCAATCAATCATTCAATTCAATTCATTCAATCAGTCACTTTATTTGCCTCTGGTGTGGTAATTTGGACCGCAGCAGCTAAATATGAAAACACAGAGAGACCAAGAGAAAACAATAAGATGCCATAATAACTTTGCTG
>OMNW01034806.1:7576-24301 GCA_900303245.1 Selene dorsalis | reverse complement strand
CTCTGCATGAGGCGGCACGGAGACTGTATCCGAGTAAATTCCTCCTCTGAAGCTCTGTGGGACAGTGACCGTCTCTGTGAAACAGCGTGTAGGCACAGCGGTGTGTTTTATTTTTGCCTGGGTTTTTCCGTCAAAGTATAGTTTCAATGTGGCCAAAATCAATCAATCAATCAATCAATCAATCAATCAATCAATCAATCAATCAATCAATCAATCAATCAATCAATCAATCAATCAATCAATCAATCATTCAATTCAATTCATTCAATCAGTCACTTTATTTGCCTCTGGTGTGGTAATTTGGACCGCAGCAGCTAAATATGAAAACACAGAGAGACCAAGAAAAAACAATAAGATGCCATAATAACTTTGCTGTGAATTGACATTATATAAGAGAATTGACTTGACCAGAAACAGCACATTAACAACACATTTAAGCAAATCCATGTTTTCCCTCTAGAGTTTAGGAGTATGTCTGCAGAGGGTTGAGGGTGTGGTGAACATTTTCACATAGACTGGGCTCTTTCAGCTGCTGTATATGGGTTCACACAGTGTTGAATCATCGCTAATCCTTGAAAATTCACAATACATTAGATCAGGGGTCTTCAGTGTTTTTCATGCAAGGTCAAAGGTGATGGAGCGATGAAGCAGGGACCTCCTACTGTATATATTGTATAAAACTGTGTTTTATACTAATGTGCCATGTATGAGTGTGTGTGTTACTGTGTCACGGACCACCTGTTGAAGACCTTTACATTAGATTGATGCACAGTGCATTAAAACAGGTCAATGCATCAATTTAACTTGAATTATATCTGTTTTCTCATGAAATGTTTCACTTGCTGCTCAACAATTGTGTTGGAAATCTTGCAAGCTGGAGAACAAGGCAATCGCCAGCAGTTCAAGCTCAGCTATCTCATGGTTAATGTTCTATTGTAAACTTGGTGCCAGGAGAGCGACAACAAAAAAAAAAAACTAGTACAAAGCCAGCATATGAATCAAGGCGTCACCAATTTCTTAACATCAACATCCTTCCCACTCATAACATTGTACACGTGTGGCTGTGTTTCCCCTGCTTCTCCTGCCTCATCAGCATCAGTGTGCTGACTCAGTTCTGAGGCTGCAATAGAAGAAGAGGAATCGCATGCAATTGAAATATCCGGCCGATACAAACACAGTGCTGCCCCACCTCAGCTATCACACAGCTACAGCACCCCTGCTCAACATTTCACCTGCTGGATATGTCCCCTGATCTGAAACATTTCACTGCTTCCTCTCTCCAGTGTTGTTTTCTCTTTTAATTCTTCTTGTAAGGTGAAACAAGATGCTGCTAGCGTACAGTTTTAAGCCGGCCAGATGGCACAGTGAGGTTACCTACAGTATTTTTTATATATAACATCACTGTCAGCCTGCACAATAATCAGTCTGGCCCCAGTGCCATGATGTTTATGGCCCACCTGGAGTTCTTCTAACCCTCCCAGTTACCTGATCACAGCTGACACAGTACAACCTGAGCAGGCTCCTGGTCTATCACAGGGCTGACATATCACATTAGAAAAGTTGTGAGTCTGAGTCCAGTGGCTGGTTAAGGCCAGTCTATGTGGAGTTTGCATCTCCACCTTGTGCCTGCTTGAGTTCCTGCTTCCAATCCAAAGACAGACGGGTTTAGGTTAGTAGTATAGGTGTGAATGGGAGTGTGACATTTAAAGGGATAGTTCAACATTTTGGTAAATTCACCTATTGCCATAATCCTTATAGTCATAGGGGTAGGTTCATTACCTTTAATTATCAGTGCATGTTATTTTGAGATCCGCGGGGCAGAAACGCGAGCTGCGGTACAGGTCCCCTGTCCCCTGAAATAATCATGTATAATTATGTAACATTACGACACATGAAGCAAATACTTGGAATTATTTTTGAAATCACTCCACCCAGCAGCCATGTCTGGAATGTAGTTCTGGTTATGCATTTGCCTCGAAAACAACTCCATCTTGTATCGTTACATTATTTCATAACGTGGTAAATGTGCAGGTCACAACTTGTCCATGAGAGCAGGGACAGGGGACATTGTACCGTTCACCTCCATTGTGTTCGCTGAGCAGCTGTTTGTTGTTTGGAAAGATGTTGGCAGAAAACTTTTTTTTTTTTCCATTCTATCAGTGGTTGATGTATCAGTTACAATAGCGTCACCACAGGCACATCAAATGACTTTCGTCTTTTTCAGTGGAACAAGTGCACTTGAACGGTTGCAAGAAGTAAATCAAAGCATCTATAAATGCATTCATTTATGTGTAAATACCAATTAATTTTATAAATGAAAGTCTAATTTTCTCTAATCTGAATTTGAATTTTTTTTTCTTATTCTGCTGCCAGCAGCTGCAACTGCAAGTGGGTATGAGCTTATGGAGACGTTGGATCCCATTCTGTTATTAATCATTCATGAGTTTAGTCTGACAGAACTTCAGAAGGCAAAATTACAGCACAGCGTAGCAAGTTTTTAAATTACATTGGGTCACTAGAGGGAAAGACTCCTCAGCCCTCTGACTTCAAGTCTCCTGGAGGTCTGAGCTCACAGCAGACAAGTCCACGTCACAGCTAATCAGCTCTGCAGCTCCAAGTATGTACAGCTCTGGAAAGAACTGCAAGATACATCCAAATTCTATCTCAATTATTGGCCAGAAGCTAAGAAATATACTGAGTATATTTGTGATCATTTCATTTTATCACTTAACCACAATCACACAGCACAGAAAAAGAACATTTTTCTGAAGTTCCAGTTTGGAGGATGTGGTCTACAATGGCTTTGCCCTCTGAGCTGTCATAGGCCATGAAGTCAAAACTGAAATGAGATGGTTTGACCTACAGAGAATTGTTGCTTTGGATCCCTCCCTCACCATTACTTTTATGCCACAGTTTCCCACTCCTGTTATCTGACAACCTGTTCCTTGTTTCTGTTTTTTTTTTTACAGAATCTGAGGCTTTAAAGCTGCTGGTTTTACACCGTGGGAACATTAGCAGTTCAACTGAGCTGAATCCCAGTACTTTTGATTATAAAATCCCTCATCTTCCTGTCAGTTCTGTTGCCATATAATTTTCTTGATAAGCGTTCGCTCAATGTTACTTGCTGAGTAGCGTGAAGAGCACAACCTGGTGTCGCTGCATTGCTCCAGGAAAGAAAGTTAAATAAAGGAGCCTTTAAAATGGGACACACTGGTCATGTTGTTGTGATGCAGTCAGTCTTCATATCATATGCTGCTTCTGAAGGATGTGGCCCCTGAACTGTGACACAGTGTTTGTTTGTCCTTCAAGATGAGCAAAAATGATTAATTGCAAAACAAAAGTAATACAAACTATTGATCATAACACATTAAACAATAAAGATATAGTGGAATACGAACATCACACAACACCGAAGCAAATGTTCAGTTGGCATGGAGATACATTACTGCCACCTGTTGAACTACTGAAGCTCATCACTGGACTTATTCATCCATTACTGTGCATTATGAGCATGATAAAACAAGCAATTCAACAATGAATTCATTGTACAGTCATACTGTAAACATTACTAAATACATTGTTTTGTTTTTTTAGTATTTTAATCAGTTAATTAATGAATCAATTAAATAAGAAGGTTCAAAAACACAACTGTATGTGGTCCTTGATTTAGCAAATTAAAATGTAAAATACCTTTAGAGCAGCCTTGAGTATTACTGCCTACAGCCGTCCTACACACTGCATACACACAACCAACAACCAGTGCACTCACTCTCAAGGACAGAAAACACAGCATCTATGATGCTATAAATTATTACTAATATATACTATAAATAATCCAGGAGCATCTCAGGTGTAGCTCTGGCCTGTTTGTCAGTAAAGGTAGATTATAGTCTCATATACATCATGTCTGTCTCATGCTGTATATGGTGTCTCAATGTGTAAAATAAACAACATTTCATTCTTGTCATCCAAGGTCTTCAGCACATCAGGAGTCTATAAAATATGATGGCCCCTGGTGATACAGTCTCCACATTCACTCAGCCAACACTGTGCAAAACACCACTAAACCCAGAGGTGCAGTTTCTCAGGTATTTCAAACTATGACCTCACATGATGAAATCTGGACTGGACATGTTCAGAAGCGCAGTGCAACTGTTGCTGAGGCTTCATTTTATATGTCCCTGTTGCACTGGTGTAGTCTAATTTGTTGTAGTGGGTAGTGCTTTTTAGGTCGGTGCACTGTTCATACCTGTATCACATAGACTATAGTTAAATAGTTTTGTTCCAGTGGGTATACTGAAATATTAATGCCTTTTCAGTGGGTATAGTGCGTATCCTTGAGTATCACATAGACAACACCACTGCCCTGTTGCCTAAAACAGCTGCAGATAGACTGTTTGATAACCAATCAACTCCTCCTCTTCTGCTCAATGAATATCCTCTTAAGCCATATTTCATTAAGGCATTGAACAGTCTGATTCATAGATGTTGATTCCACCTCCTGGTGCTTGCCAGCTACCAGCTGTCACTATGTGGTGAATCTTCGGCTGAAAATATTTTAGTACGGTCAAAACAAAAAATTGACACAGTGTGAGAGCAGAGTTTTAACTGTGAGTTTAACATGTGTCCATAACAATCCATACCTATAACTTTCTTGATGACAGCCATTTGGTTTATGGTGGCTCAGTGGTTTCATACAATGATACAAAGTGAATGATCTTGGATTACTTTGTGAAATGCTGTCATTGGTACGTGATAACACATTAAACTGTTGCAATTGCTGAAATGTAAAGTGATTTCTACTAATGCCAGTTCACACTGAAATACAAGCATGTGAGTAATGGCAGCATGTGTAACAAAGTCCAATGTGTCCCTCTCTGTCCCTCTCCTGCCTGCTCACCAAAATAACTGACTACTATATAAATGGAAGTTTGTGCATTTAAACACTGCTTCAAATTCATAGGAGCACAGTGATTAAAATTGTAGATTGCTCAGCAGCTCTTTGTCTGTGGTCTAACAAAACTTACAAATCCTCTAAGCAGTGTTGTGGGTGACTACATGGCACATATTCTCCCCTCAGCTGGGTGGGCTACAAACTCAGATTGTTAAGTGCTTCATACCCACTCAGCCTGACTCAATGCTGCTGTTAACAGCTCTCCTTTGCCTGCTAGCTTGTTAGCATGTGGATATTTTTTTTGCTGCCTGCAGACTGTGGTGGGTGTGCTCCTGTTAAGTTTCACAACTTTGGCTGCTGGTGTTAATAATGGCTTTGCACATGGAGTTCAATACTTTTCTCTAGTTTATGTTTTTTTTTTCTCCTCCTTTTTAAGTTTTTTTTGGGGGGATAATGGAGAGTATTGTTTTTGTTTACACATATACGGGCGAGCCGGGTGAAAAGTAACACTTTTCAGATAAACGTCCCTTAAGAAGATAACGTTACAGAGAGAAACTCATTTTTCTTGTGATCACTGTCTCACGTGTGCTCTGTCAATACCAGGTGTTATTTTGTACAAATGTGAAACGACGTTGGTGTAATTTGACTTTCAGGAGAAGTTGCGCTTTGTTACTTTCGACTCGATCATTGTTGTTAAATATAATTTATTGACTTGTTTTTACTACACTGCCTCCCTGGGGACTTGGGCCAAAAAAGATCTCTGCCTGTTCTCCTGGTCCACCTTGATCCACTGGTCTCTACCCTCTTCCTGCAGTATCTACATACAGTCACATTGTTTACCTTGTGTGTTTTAATCAATCCTGTAACACACACACTGACTGTGGTACCAGCAGGGTGACAGAAATGCTCATTGTTAATGTGCAGAGGGATAAAATGACAGCTGTTACTTTCATCCTGAGACTGACTCCAAACACTTAAACCTGAGTTGCTTCTATAGTGAAAAACTCTGGGATGTGTTAGAGGACTAATTCATCTGACTAACCATCATAACTTTGACACCTGAAAAGGTAAACGCAGCATATTGATCGAAAAAGAATCACTGCTCCAGTGAATTTACTTTCCGTCACTGAAAACAGGTTCTTGAATGTAACTCGGTCAAAGTGAGACGTATCCTCAAGATTTTATGCAGTTCTGTTAGGTCATACATGCTGCACATGCTGACAAAGTTAGACATATCAGACTCGTATGGGCTCGGAGAAAATTACTTTGTTACTTTAATCCCGCGTTGCTTTCGACCCGGCTCTCTCCCCTGCAGTACAAATGTTGCCCCTCCCAGCTGGGACTGGCTCCAGACCAGCCGTAACCCTGCATGGATAAGTGGTACAGATGACAGATGCATGGATGGATGGATGGATGGAGATTGCACAGAAGACTAGAGAAAAAAAAAAATGATTAAAACTGAAAAGGGAAGCCAAAAAAGAAAAGTTAAGAAAGAAAGACTCAGCATTAAAGCAGATCAAGTTATACACAGCTCAACAAAGTAAATAATAATCAGGAAGTGTCTTGTACTGCACTGACTGTGCAGCTCTCTTAGTGGTCATTGCACATCTCTCTGTGATTGTGCTGCATGTTTTTATGTCACTTTGTCTTTTTGGGACTCTTTGGGATTCTGCTTTTTGCATGTCTAACATGTATTGACTGATTTGTATTCAACCACTGGCTTTGATGAACCCACAGTCTGGAGCAAATCCCTCGCTCTGTAAATTTGTTGTAACACATTTTGAGGTTTGCCTGCAGATACATGTCTGGAGCAAATCACTGGCTCCGTGCTAAAAAATCTGATAATTGGATATCTAAGGAAACCGGACGGCTAAATAATATATGTATGCCAACTGTAAAAGTGTCCCACTTCCCTTCAGGACATGATGTGGGTTTCACAAGACATTAAACTTCTGACATACTTTGTACATTTGTTGATTTACACTTGCACTTTTTGAAATCAGATATAAAAGTAATTTACTGTGTTATACTACAAAAAAGTGATTATTACTGACTCCAGAGCAGTTGCAAGTGTAAAAGTGATACAGGTACAGCAGTGGAGCCTGGTGTTGTCCGTATCCATTCATTAGTGTGTCAGAGCTTCCCTAGGTGGTCATTTGGTGACATCACCTGAGGACTAATTCTCTATCAGTCACTACAATGGGGTCACTTTGCCATGTCTCTCCTGCGGGACACTGCACCCTGGCATGCTGTCCTAAATGTCACCCCTACAGCCATCCAACCAATGGTTTCACCCCCCTCGAGCAGCTTATGTAACTGTGCTTTATTGATTATATCAACAGTGGTTCAGAGGTCGTGAGGTCAATCTGAAAGGTCACAAGATGACAGATTCTCAAGAAGTGAAAGAATAGCAGCCCGGGCACAAGTAGATAGACCTGCTTTCAATCCATACTTGAAGCAACATCCATTAGCATCTTACTGCCAAGTGAAATCCCTCCATCCTGCAGACAAACCACTCCAAGTCAGTGCACACAAGCCAAGTGCAAAAGCAACACAACAGTTCTACCTTGTTACAAAGGGACCATTACTTTCTGGTTGACCACTCACCATTCTAGCCATATATATACAACCTGTGAAGAGGCTGCAGGTAGACGTAGCTTCACTTTGAGTGAGTGTACCAGGCTCCTGTAGCCCACCCCCCCACCTCTGTCATAGGCTAAAACCTTGAGGCAACATTAGCCACTAAAAGCACAGCACATCTGAACCTCGGTCAAAGCTGTTTTTGTACTGTTCATTATGACTATGTTACAGCAGACAGCTACTGGTATTAGATTATTTTAATTGGCTCAGGCCAAGTAGGTCAGGAGCTTTAATCCACACTCAAACATAGCCTTTAAAAGTGTGTGAGGAATAGTTTTAATCCAACAGGTGTGGTTCAATCATGCTGAAGTGCTCTGCTTGATTTATCAAAGGAAGTCCTTCTTAATGAAGGGAAGATTGTGATGATAGTGGGCCATTCGCAAGAATGTATGGTGTGGGTGATGTCTGCTGCTGTTGTGAGTGAGCCAAGATGAGAAACTCCTGAGCTTCTCTGTTCTATTCACAACAGTTTAGCATAATGATAAGGAACCATCCAGATAGTAGCCACAGCCGGTGCATCAAGAAACTAAAAGCTGATGCACAAAGGAGACTATTCATTTCACTACCAGGACTGTACTGAGTTTTCTTTGTGTTTTGATTTATTAAACCTACATCACATTAAACTTAGAAGACTGTATTGTAATTGAGTCTGACAGTGGTGTGGTGGGGGGCCTGAACTCATCTGGTCTGGGTGAAGTTTTCTCTCCCACAGTTGGTTTTAGGAGTTATCAGCTGGAAATGTTTGTTAGCGAACAGCACCCAGACAAAGAGATCGTTCTCAGCTTGCTGAAGTGTCGTACTTGTGGTGAGGTTGCCAGGTTTGGTAAAAATCTGCTCTTTAGGCCATGTACATTCACAGCCAGCCATCTGAAAAAACTGATATCTTTTACTTTTCAGGTCACTGTAAAATGATTATTTCTGAAAACTCCTATCGAAGTGAAAATCTGGGAAAACCCTGGGACCCTAAAATACTGTTTTCCCCTGTATACACGCAAACACCAAACCACAGTCACAGTATGCAACAGAAAATGCATTCAAAACAATGCTGGTCTCTGGTCTCTACTTTCTTCAGTGAGCATCTCTCCATCACATCCCCTAGTGAATCCATCAGGGAAATATGATTCAATTCTCCTGAAAACTGAGAGGGAAAAAACATTTGTTTTATAAATACCTGACTCATGTGTACATGGCCTCAGAGAGGATGAATCCAAAAACACATGCTGCCCAACAATATCTGTCCTTAATTCTGATTCACTGATTGTTGTTTTTTTTAGCAGTGATAACATTTTAATCAACTTGTGCAGTTTTCTGTTGTTGTTTTTTTTTCATTTTTTGACAGAATCACACTTTTCCCCCTTTCTTACAGTCTCCATGTGAAGCACTTACAGTACCTTCTCACCACTGTACCAATATCAGACTAACCTTGTCATCTCAGAGATGTTTCATGAGTGTCTTTACATTTCACATACCCATGTGTGCACGCTCTCACCGTCCTCTGTGATTTGTATATGCTTACTGCTGAACCACTGAAACAATCCTGTGTGGCACTTGGAGTCGGTCCCCAATTCATCGCATGGGACGACGGCCAAGTGCTCTAAAGCTCAATGTTATATCGATGGCCATTGTCTCATCTGTTGCCACGGTGATAAACGACCGGGTCCTCGTTTAGGCCGGGAGCCAAAAAGTGTCTTGCTCCCCTCTGGAAGATGAGCCATTAATCTAAAGCAGCTCTTTAGCAGAACTTTGTCTATTTCTGTTTCTCTCTTCCTCATTTTTTCCTTGTGTTTCACTTTTCCTTGTTCTCTGTCTCTGTGTTCTTTCTCAGTTCTAATTCAACTTTCTCTTCTTCACTCCATTCATGCATGTTATTTTTTATGCTCTGTCACTGTGTCTCATTGGGGGGGTTGGAGCTATATAAATTTATAGTCCTGGGCTGTAAGCGCCTTTAATCAGTGGCAGGGCTTGGATCCAGGACCATATAAAGTAAATGGCATTTTTGGTAAAGTAGACAATTGGTCTAAATAAAATTAAGTTTTATCGTCGGGCTTTTGGACATCTGCAGAGCAAGAAGCATGCTGAAATTACCCAGTGAGGCAGGGGGGGCGTTGGCATAATTGCTATTATTTTCAACACAGTTGGAGTGTTTTTAATCTAAAAATATTTAATAAGCTGTGTTACATTTATTCATATTAGTAAGTTTTCATGTTTCACTCATTAATCGGTTCAAATTAAAAGTGAGTGCTGTCAGTACACGCTGGTTTTTTCCTGTTTCTAACAGAGTCTGAGCCCAGATGGTGCATAAGCCTGTGGATAAATACACGACTAAATGAGTACATGTTTACAAAAAAATCAGCTGAATGCCCATCACATGTCTGTATGCTTGAACCATTTTACACAATATTCTATACTGTACTTTACTACAAGTACAAAAGTAGTAACCAGTTGAGTCCTTCACGGAGGATATGCATGTCCTATTAAGACCGCCGTTGATTTCCAGTGTCAAGGTTACTGTCTCCACTCAAATGAGAGAAGAGAGGAGCTGATAAAAACCCCTTTACTACTTTCACTTTTTCTTGGCCTCTCTGTTATGAGCTTTATGAGACGCAGGGACTGTCCTGTGGCACCTCTGAGACCTGAGTTTGTTCAGCCTCTCCAGCCACCGGCTGTCCTATTTTCTTGGCGGAGGTCATCGACCTGCAGACACATTTGGGGCTCAAAGAATTCCACCTTGTCTTTTAAATCTAATCATAAAGTATCAGGACTCTAACAGGGGGACTGTGTGAATGTGACACTGGAGTTAGCATATTAATAAAAGAGGCTGAGAATTTTTCAGGATTCCCACAGCGAGTCAGTTTCATTATTCATCATGTGACTGGGACGGGACGAGAGAGAAAGGCTTGGAGAACTGATGCAGTCCCCAGCAGAGCCAGTTTCCATTTGAACGTCTTATTCAGCCTTCTCAACCTTTGTCATTTTTTTTCCTATACCTCGCTGTCTCAGCTGAGTGTGCTGCAGGAATTTACTGGAGACTATGGGACAGTAGTCTAACACACTCCCACTGGCCAGCCACAATTGTGTTTGCTGTTTAAACAACATGCATCCTACACGAAAAAATGACAAATGTGTTTGTATAGAGGCCGCTTTGAAACTGTTTAATGTGAATTGTTTCTTGTGGTGCTTGTGGCTGGAAAATGGGGGAATGGAGGGCGTAGCCAGGTAGGGCTGCAGGAACAGGTGATATAGATTAGTGAATGACTACACTAATCTATATCAGTCTGACACCGGCTAAACTTGCATTACCACTTTATACCTAGTGTGTTTAACAGCTGTCTGTGTTTTATAACATGGAGTTCTTTGTCTATTGACAAATACTCTACACAAACTTCAGATACCCCCAGCTTTCTTTTTGTCTAAGTATATTTTTGGGCTTTTTGTCTTCATTTGATAGTATAGTTGAGAGAGAGAGGAAATGAGAGGGGGAATGACGTGCAGCAAAGGCCTGTCTGATGCGGGATTTGATCTGGGACCGGCTGCAGCCTGCTCTACCCACTGAGCCACCCAACACCCCACATATACCCAGCTTTCTACAAATGCCCTGCATTGTTTTTCAAAGTTCTGTGAGTGCTGATAGAGAAAATAGCAAGCTTCCCATTTTTCATTTTTGAAAAATGAATTTACCTGCTTTGTGAAAGAGTGGAATTTTTTTGCACATTCTCGATGTGGTTTCATTGAGACGAAGCAATTTCCTGCAGGAATGAGAGAAAAATGACTTTAAGAAATCAGTTATGTCGTCCTCCTATCGTCTTAGAGACTCAGAGCACTGACACTGGATGGACACGAAGGTTGGTATGTGGTGCCCATCAGCAAAATGTCCCTCTGCAGCATTTCATTTTTATTTCAAAGAAATCACACTTAGTCAACAAAATGTTTAAAAAAAACACAAGAAGAAGAAAAAATATGAGCAGGGAGACGAGATTAGTTCAGTACATCTAAAAGCAGACATGTACAGAAGGAGCACAGCGAGAAGATGCTCATGCAGTACACTTGGAGGAATGGCAGATTGGAAGTGACAGGTAGACTGCAGCTACTCAGGGAATGATGGGTTATTTACCGCAAAAACAGCAGAAGTGGCTACTGTGAGGTACATTAAGCAAATGAGACAAAGGAGGGATAAACATTGTCCCCTATTAGCAGAACCAATGCTGGGCGACGGCCCAGGCTCGAGCCTGACCTGTGACACTGCTGTGTGTTGTCCTGTCTCTGTCTCCCTGACTTACAGGCAGGAAATTCCCAAAAATAGCTTAAAAAATAAAAATAACAGTCATGCACTGCATTAGTCTGCACAGTATATAGGTGTGATATTTAAAAATATTTAAAAATATTTAATATTTCAGTTAACTGGTTCAAATGCCTTTAAATTATTTGTCAAATATTTCTTTAAACTTGGAACGCTTCTATTCTATTGTTGTATCTTTAGAAATGATCAATCACTTCCTTATTGTTGTTCCGTTTGGAAAATATATTTTGGTGAACTATTGTACCAAAAAATAAGATCCGGAAAACTTAAGAAAATAGAAGGTTTTAGTAGATGACAGGTTTGTAATCAAAATATCATTAACTGCATAATGTTGAATAAAACAATGAAACTAGTTTAACAGACATCAGACTTCACTCATTAACCTGCTTGATATCTCAGTGTACCCACGCAAGATGTCACATGTTTAAGTGAACAGATTAAATCATATCTAAATGAAAATAAAGGTACTTATGGCAGCAACAAACGATGCCAAACGTCGCGACGCATGACGTTGATTTGCGTCGCTGCGGAAGGCACACATTCGAACATCAGTTTCCACCTTCGAATGTTCTCAGTTTTAAAATAATTTGAATTAGTACAAAAGTTTGTTCTGACAGCCCTACACTCCATTAAGTCCTTCATACTGAACTCATTCCACCTGCTGATATGAGCCATAACAGTGTCTCGTAAAATAGCACCACTGTTGCCTCACCATAGTAACTGTTATTGCATATAACTAAAGAAATACTCATTAGCTGGCACAGATGGTTGTAGTTGATACGATCACTAAAGAAAAGTGTGGTCTTGGTGGGAGTAAATCTTTACTTTTGAATATTAGTTTATCAGTATTTTGTCTGTTTCCCCCAAATGTAGCCTATTTCATTTTAACAGTTCCTCTGTCCATGACTGGCAGTGGGTGATTTTTTATTACACTGCATGCTTCCATTGGACTGCTGTATGATCCCAGACTTAGTGTGCTTACTTTGTCTGGAACAAACTAAAAGACTTTCATCAATGTTTGCGTATCTGACATTTGTCTGAGATCCAGTCCCGGTGAAAGGCTTTGAGAGTTTTCTTTTGCAAAACTGTGATTTTGATATTCAGTGGGGAGAATAAACCCTTTTTTGGTTCAAGGAGGGCAGGCGCTCAAAAAAGGCCCCATTCTCCTCAAAATGGTTCTAATGATCAATTTACTGAGCTTCAAAAGCCCTGTTATTTATGGTATGGCTGCCATTCACAGTTCACTTGTATCAAAGGATAACATTCAATTATCAGCACCCAGTTTTAAGGGAACAAAAAGAAAAAGAAAAAAAAAGAAAACCTCAACTTTGCTGAAGAATATGTTTTTGTTTGCAGAAGGCCAGAGAAAGGTCATAAATCCACAATGTCTGCTATTGGCTGTACATATTTTTGAACAAACTCCTCTGGTCCAATAATCTACACAGAACTGACAAAAGAGCCAAGGTTATCAGAATATCAGAAATGTTTTGTAACCTTTACAGAGGTGTTTGCTTCCCTTCCTAAAGTCAGCAAACTTTTGGCATCCAGCACTCCCCAATGAGAAGTCTTTTTAGAAAATAAGGTAGGTAGCTAGGTAACTGGCCTCTGAATCTCTTTAATAATGGGTGATAAACTTGATTTTTGGTACAAAGAAACATCTTCTCAGTTATCTTTTAATGGCTGAGTCTGACTGATCCACGGCCTGTTTTGAGAGTTCATTCTGACTCAGGCTTGACTCAGTCAAAAAATATACAGATCAGTCACACCACTAAAACCAGTTGTCTGTTTTAGCCTCATGGCTGATGTGTTCAATAGGGAAAAAGACTTAAAACTAACATGATCGGAGGGTTTAGATTTAGATACAAATGCCAAGAAAAAAAAACCCTCTCTTCTCACCCCCATAATGTTAGACCATGACTGAGTCTGAGTCATGCAGGACCCGTTGAATGAATTCAGCAGCTTGAACCAATACGCTTTTTATTCTGGATCAGTTCCACAACTGTGGTCTGATGTATCCAGTGGCTGTCTGCTCCATCCATGGTGAGGACTGCTGAGGCTCCTGCAGTAATATTCTGTACACCAAAATCCTGTATTATTATTAGGCTATCCAAAGGATAAATGTATTTCATTGCTTTATCACAGAGCTTCCTCCTCACATTCCCTATTGCCTGTTTAAACTTTCATTTCCCTTCCGCCTGCCCAGCTATCTGCACCTCCTTCAAGTCTGCACGCTCCGCCCCACCTCTGCTCCGATTGGTGCGGCACCCAGCGCTCCTGTCCGTCCACTCCTCAGGGACCTGCCTTTTTGATTGGTGCAGCACCGGTGCAGCTGTCCAACCCCAGCCACCCAATCAGGCCCCTGCCGGTATAAAATCGCTGGCAGCCTCTCAGTCTGTGCAGCTGACTGTTGGTGGCAGCTCACCCCTGAGAATGTTGTTGTTGTATAAAACCACTTTGTTGCCTGTTCTGTGTTGTTTCTGAAACCTTTTGTTAACCTTCTTTGAAGAGAGACCAGGTTAGAGCTCTGTCTGTTGACCCTAGGTGCAGCGGTGCTGTTTTCTGTGTTTGGCTCTTTAGTCAGTCTGGGGAGTCAGCATTTGTTTTGGAAGTTGTAGCTCACAGTGAGTCCTCTCTTTTGTTATATTCTGTTTTTGCTTTGAACAGCACCCACCGGCCCACTTCCCTGGTCTATTCTGTGTCCTTTGTTAACCTTTATTTTCAAAGTTAAGCCACAATAAAATGCCTTGCCCTTTTACATCTGGGTTTTAGTGTCGCTTCCCTTTTCCCTGCGAGTCGGGTTGTAACACTTAATTTGTCATTGATGCAAACAGCTGGTTGCCATAGTGTTAGAGTTCATCTGCTTAAGTCACCTTGACAACACTAGGATCTACTGTAGCAGCGGATTTTAGTAGCGTTGCCCATTGTTTCATTTGATTGACATCTGAAGTTTGCAGTGGAGATGGTTTTGCCACATTTAAAACCAAAAAGAAGAGTTTCTTTCACTTTCTGAGGTTGACTTGAGGTTCATGCCTTACTCCTCACTATGTTTAACAGCAAAGGAAACCTACTGAATGATCCTCTGTCACTTAAACAGACTTTTAAATTTGGGGGCCCACAAAGCTCTCGAACACAGAAGGTACAGGGAGCTCTTTGGATCCAGCAAGTATATTAACACATACACACAATGAGAAACCAAGTGCTCTTACTGGCTGAACTCAAACACAAAACCAAAACTTTACTGTGCAAACTCAATAAAAAACGCACCTAAAGTTCACTAAGAAAAAGAAAACTTTTCTTGAAAGTCTTGTTTATGAATGAGGAGCAGTCAGAGGCTGCAAAGCTGCTGCAGATGACAGGACACCACTCCCTCTGTTCAAGTCAGAGGACCGTGTTTCAGCGTCCAGCAGGTTGTGGACCTGATTTTTTGGGGGCATCTAGTCAGACCAGAGCAGAACAAATAAAGAGCTGAAAAGCTGAGAAAAACATCAACCAAGAGAACGCACACATGGAAGGAACATGCAAACTCCACCAAGAACTCGTCCATCTTAATCAAATGATCAAATCCTTTAACTTCCCATCATATCCTGAATACTAAAGCAGATTCCAGTTAACAGGTGAAGAAAGTTGTCACGCTTTCTCCATCTGAGCCCGACCGACGATGGATGGGATTTATTTTAACAGCAAACAGCAATGCTTCAGCAGCCAGAGCCTCCCACGACGACACAAATAAAACATACATAAAGACAGAGGAGGGGGAGGACGAATAAAAGATGGAGGGAGGAAAAAAAAAAGAATTGAAAAGGAGTGGGAGAGTTAAAAGTATGAGACGATTTTGGGATGAGCTCTCACCTCTCCTCTCTCTGTGAAGCCACAGTTGGCCTCAGGAGGTGGAGGGAGGAGAGCGAGGTGGCAGAGATCAGATGAAAGTGACAGCGGCTTTAAATGAGAGTGGAGAGAAATGACAGCGTGATGGCACAGAGACCAGGAAGTACAAGGCCGAAGAAAAGAAGTGTTATCTGGATCACAAGTGCACATTTATGCACGTGTCATATTTTCTGAAGAACCCCGTCCGCAGTGAGGCCTCTAAGCCGTAGCCTGTCGAATGAGGTCACAGCTACCACGCAAACACTGTGGCTCCCTGTTGCTTCTGATCTACACTAAACTTACTTCTCAGCCATCTGTGAGCTAACTATCTCAACATTACAAGACCACACAGCGGCCTACCTGAAAGAATAATAAAAAAAACACACACACACACACAAGAAAAACCCTGGCAACAGAGAGGAGGACAAACTTGTATGAAATATTTATAGGCATCAGTTTGGCAAACAGAAAGAAGCTGATTCCTCGAGTTCACTGAGCCCTGACGGCAAGCCAGAAGTTAATTTTAGACGCTACAGTGTGAGGCCAACGTGACGCATGACTGTGGTTACATAACACAAATCCATTAAATATATTACATGTGTGTCCAGTTTCAACAGGAAATCAATAACTGCTCTATCATTATTATTTGATTTGAAATTATGGATTGAAACAAACATACATTGAAGCGTTTTGTATAGTGTAATAATTCTTTTTGATGCACAAATACAGACTTTAATCAAGTGAAGTGGATCATGTTGATACAGATAATGTTGTTTCCTCATTTCCTGTCACGTGAAGGAGCTGTAACAGGAGTTTCATCCAACACCATATGGATCACAGAGGTTTACTTTTTTTTTTATCTTGGGAATGCATTAATAAATTAAGTTTTCTTAATGCGCATGTGTGTGTCTACTCCACTGTGTTACGGCTACTGTGTGTGCGTGTGTGCTTGATAGTACAAAGAATGAGTGCAGGCCAACTGCTGTGAGAACTGTATACCAGTGTAGATGTAGGATGCGAGTGTGTGCAT
>OMNW01034805.1:41671-59851 GCA_900303245.1 Selene dorsalis | reverse complement strand
GTTTTGGTTCTGTTGGTCTTGGTTCTACCGGGAGTAGGACCGGAACCAGAACCGGGACAGGAACCCGAACCGGGACCGGGACCGTGACCGGGACCCGAACCGGGACCAGGACCGGAACCGGAACCCGAACCGGAACCGGGACCGGGCCCGCGACCGGGATCGGGATCGGGACCGGGACCGGGATCGGGATCTGAACCGGGAGCGGGACCGGGACCAGGACCAGATCCGGGATCCAGACAGGGACCAGAACAGAGACCGGGAATTGATATGTTCCGACGCTTCCGAAGACATCTGCTGTATTTGACTTTACATGGCTTTGAACTCTGGCTAATTTCCTTTCAAAGACTTGAAAAGTGACATAAGTCAAAAAGTCTAGCTACACACTAATCCAAAATGGTGCCCATGGTGAAAAAGCCCTCACTTCACTCGTCGTGTGTTTTAATGCTGATTGTTTCACTTTGTTTCTTAAAGAATCTGAGATGGGACATTGAATCAAGTGGGGAAAGTTACAAGTACTTCTCTCTAAGTGTAGCAGAAAGGGTGGTCCTCACTCCATCTCCACATTTACCTGGAGCTCACTATGATGCCCATACAGGAATGTGTGTGTGTGTGTGAGGGTGTGTGTTCCTTTAAAAGTCAACAGCTTCTCTTCCAGGCATTACATCTTTATGACGACCAGGTCTTCAGGCAGTTACCTATTTTTTGTACACGGTATTGTCCTAAGCATCCTCTCTCAGGCTTTCTATTCACAGTCGTGTAAACTGTGCACCACACAGCGAGGGCTCTTCCCTATTGGTCCTCAGGGATGCCTGACCCTGCAGCACCTGTTTCACTTTAGAGGACGTCCTCTTTACCTATACCAGCCCCCCGACCTACACACAACAATACAGACAACTCTATACTCCTCTGAAACACAACACAGGGATATACAGTGTTAAATATAGATCTCTGAGCACCCCACGTCCCTGTGGAGCGCCCATCTGATACCATTGTCCTCTGGTACATTAACACCCATCAGAGTCACACAAAGCTGAATCTTTGAGCACGGCTTCAGGACAAGTAAAGGGGGCTATAGACAAAGGGGTAGTTTCTGCACCATGGTGCCTTCCTCTTCCCCTATCAGCCTACAGGGCAGGGCTTCCCTGTCACTGAAACTATGATACCAGAGCAAAGAGAGAGATCCCCCAGCGTCTCAGATCTGTTGTCGACAAAGGTAAAGAGTTTGGCTTCCTTGTCAGGTTTTGTTTCAGATGCTTGGCTTTGTGAAAGAGATCCGGCGAGCGTGCTCTGAAGAGTTGAAGAATCACACTTTAGATCAACTTCAACAAAGATGCTGCAGACAGTAATAGACGCACTGCCCCCTTCTGGTTATGGAAGGTATTGAAGTGACCAGGGGGGAAATATCTATCTGAACCGTAGTGGGGTGGAAGTATAAAGTCACATGAAATAGAAAAGTAATGTAGTAAATCTATACATCTATAATTAAGTATGTTAATTCAGTTAATGTTATGCACATTGGAAACTACATGGTAACACAGTGTCCTTTTTTTTTTTTTTTACCCAGTAATAAGGTGTCTAACATTTTCCTTTTCAGGTCAAAGAAAGTCAGAAAAACACTTCCCAGACTGGTTTCACACATAAGGTGGGAGACGATCTTTCCAGTCTGTGTATTTTCGCGAAGCTGCTGGGCTGGCAAGCAGCTCTGAGGTGCATCCTGGACACGTTAGTTTAAATCCAGACTGCAGCTGTGTCAACAACATGGCCCACACCACGGGCTCTGCAGATACTGATAATCTGCCAGTGTATCACTGAGGGGAGAGATAAAGTGGATAACAAGTTTTTAATTGGCACACACTCAGACTACAAACTGTTGGTTGAATTGTATCTGTTGTCAATGAGTTATAAGTCATAAACTTTACAACCGAACATTTGCAGTATAAAAAAAAAAAGGGCCACAGTTTAAACCTTCATTCCCACATAATTACTGTATTTTAACCCTGGATCAAAAGCGGCTCAGTCCTCAACCAAGCTTCAAAGAAAGAAAAGATATTATTACCAAATTAGACATGAACTCTATAACTTAGAGTACAGTAAATAACTCCTTTGATCATTATCATCCTCATAAGGTTTGGTATGTTCCACTGATCCAGGCGTGTGTGTGTATGTGTGTGTGTGTGTGCGTGTGTGTAGGGGGGGGAGTTATAATTGAATGATTTTAAAGTGGCCTGTCTAAATCACCATATGGAACTGATCTGCTGGGGTTATATTTAAGGGCCTGGGCTCAGGACAGAGGTCAAAGGTCACTGCAGGTCATCTGCTCCAGATCAGTGTCTTCGCATCACAAATGCCTGAGGTTGAATCAGCAGCTTCAGACACATGAGCTTGGCTGTAGATTTATTGGTTAAGGTGAACTTTTTTTTTTTTTTTTTTTTTTTTACATAGAGTTAAAAGACTGACCACACGAAAGCTACGATATTTCAATCTCTTATTGAAAGTTAACTTGTGTGATTGTGTCGATTTCTCAAATCGAATACGAGGACATTAAATAAATAGGTTCAATTAGCCTATCAGTTGAGAATAAAGAAAATGACACTTTCCATGGTGGATAAATGACTTTAAATGAGAGACATGTTATCAGTCAGTGAAGTCTGCTACTGGTGTTCAATTTGTTTACTTTCTTAATTTGCTAAGTGGCTAATGTGGCAAAGGCCAGAGGTTAATCCACTGAGGCAGGCTCCCAGGTCATAAAGAGTTATTCCCTCGAGCACTTCAGTTCCTCATTCGGAGAAAGTCAAGTGAGCACATAAAGGCCCAAGATGAAAGGTGATAAAAGTTCACAACTAACACTGCAAATATCTAAAACTGTCCAGATGCACGGAATAAATGTTTGATACTGAAAGTTTCTCTCTCACCAGGTTGTTTTTAAGCTGTTTTCAGTCACTCTAACAACTTGCTCAGCACCAAACACTGATATGTGAGCAAACAGCTTGTGAACACATCTGACAATTTATCAGCTACAGAGACAACAAAGTCCATGAGAAGATGGTGGAGATCAAAACATAGTTAAATAATAATAATGAGAATGAACACCAGAGTTACATTCATCCTGGTGGCCAGAAATTTCAAATGAAAGCTAATATTTCTGTGTGTTTACTTAATGTGTAAATGCTGGCAAGGCAGGCTTCTTAAAGAAGATGTGCTAAAGGCCTAATGTGCAATGATAATAAAGAATCAAGTTTGTTTTATATCATATTACAACTCTCTTTCTCTTGTGTTTTGTCAAAGCTGGTAATACCACACTCAGCCAGCCACTCCATTATAAGGTCAGAGGTCAGAGGTCAATGTCTGACCCCCAACACCGCAGACCAGAGCATGCTGTGTGTGTATGTGTGTGTTGGGAGGGGGAGATAGTATACACAGTGGGACACAATATAGTTGCTGCTCTTTCCCATTACTCCCACATACACTCCCCATTCACCACTTCCTGGGTATCTGGTGTTATGGACGGCCTGGATTCCAGTGTTTGTTTCTTTCCTGAGTTTTCCAACTGCAACAAACTCAGGGAAGAAGTCAGCATGGATAAACACACGGAGGGAAACGCACAGTGCCAGAGCCAACATTCCTCCTACAGCGCTGAGTTATTGTCAGTGAAGGCTGGAAACAGGGGTCAGAGGTTGATGAGTGCAAATGTATAGAAAACAGGTTAGGAGGTCAGGCAGGCTGACATCGAATCCAAGAGAGGGACACAAAAATGATCCAAACTTCACTTCTGGAAACTACTGGCATCTGGATTTCACTTGATTATTTCCCTTTTTTGCAACTTTATACTTTTAATCCATTGGGATTCAATGGAGTAAATGTAAAGGGAGGGAGGGAAGATAGAGAGGGAAACATTAAAAAGAAATACATTTAAATAATAAATTTAAAAATACAAATGAAGACAGTGATTTAACAAATGAAGACAGTTTGTCTTCTGCACAAATAAGTAATAGATGTACCTCAAGTAAAGATTTCTGATATAAATTAAATTTATCAATGATTTATGAACACATCTTCACCAGCTGCAGAATTAAAATGTATTTTCCACATTCATAAATATCCAGTTTTATCATATCTATAAACACACTGCCAGGCTATTTATTGTAATGAATACTTTTAATAATACATTTTTGTGCTTTCACTCGAATAAATAAATAAATAAATCCAAAACTGTAGAACTGCTGCCAAACTCAGGTGCTCGTGGTGGCAACTGTGTTATAAATGAATGGAGACTTCAACAAAATGACAAAAGCAGCGAACCGATTGCCCTCTTTTTATTTATGATAACAGTTGTACTTGTATCTCTGTGTGTTTTTATCTCTGTGTGTGCGTGTGTGTGTGGTCACGGCTGGTTGCAGTCATTTATCCAGCCTGCTTGTGCTTCACTGCCTGAGGCCTTCAACGTGTGCCTGCTGACTGTTGGCTGGAGATGCTATCATGTGTGATTAGTGTTTGCTGGCACATGCTCTCGCTCTGTCTGATAACAGTTACAGTCGTCACAGCTGTGAGCTGCCCTGAGGTGAAAACCCCTGCACCTGCCTCTGTCTCCGCCCACTGTAAACAGGTAAAGAAAAAAAGACGCAGCATCTGTCTGTGTGCAGGGCAGGGGGGAGGTGATGGGGGTTGTAAATGGAGTCCTTTGCACAGATGAGATCAACTTGTCAGGTCATGTTGAGGCCATCATACCTGCAGAGAGAATATTATACTGCTCTTATTAGACATGTGAGATCAGTGAGGTTGTAGGAGACATGACCCAGAGGATCAGTGATGCAAATGTGTGTGAAACGAGAC
Organism: Selene dorsalis; assembly: GCA_900303245.1. Classification (NCBI taxonomy): domain Eukaryota; kingdom Metazoa; phylum Chordata; class Actinopteri; order Carangiformes; family Carangidae; genus Selene; species Selene dorsalis. Next base: position 55,021 of record OMNW01034805.1, on the reverse strand, counting down.
GGGAGAGTAGAAGATTGCATCCAGCATGTGGAGCGAAACGTCACCTCTGAGGAGAATTTCCCTCATTCATTCATTCACTTATTGAACTATGAGTAAATATTAGTCCAGTGGTTTAAATGAGAGCAAGGTGTTGAGTATTTTAGCTTCGTGATATCAGAAGTAAGACAAGTTTTTACAAAATCTCACCTTTATGCTATTAGGCCTTGAGCAGGTGCGATCACCGTGGCAACCTCTGAGCAGACAGGTGTTTTAAATGAGATGATTAGTAACATCTGGGATGTTTGTGGTGTTCATCACCTACTTTATTGTCAAAGTCCAGGATGATCATTTACTGTGTGTCTGTTCCTCCATTTTCTCTCCCCATTTCCACATCTGACTTCGTCGCATGGCCGAGCCCAAGGCCGCCTGTCTACGGTTCTCTGAAGAGAGACAAACCCCCGGGCTCCCAATACAAAGTCAGACCTTAATGTGGGGTACCACTACTTCGCCCATTCCCTGACAAGGACTTTGTACTTGTTGGCAGTTATAAATAATCAAAAAGACGAGGCTAAACTAAACAGTAAAAGATAATTACATTTTGCTTTATTAAACAAATAGTTCACCAATATTTCAGTGGTGTCTCAGCTCAACATCCACCTCCAGCTACAAGCAACTTTTAAAGTGGAGCATGTTTCTTGCAAGAGTTTATGTTGTGAGTCAATGTGAACACCTTAAATATCAATACGATAACCATTGAGTGTGTTTTTACTGGCTCTCTCACAGGGCATATGCTTTAGTGATAGAATTGGTTCTGTAAGTACTTAAATATGTATGAATTTCAAATGGTTTGTGTGAATTTAGAATATTTTCTATTTCCTCACTTGGAGAAAAGTCATTGTTCCAGCATCACTACACTTACACAGAGAGAATAGACAGATGCATATACATATAGTTTTTTTTGTTAGAGGAGTATATTAAAGGCACATGCCTCTCTATCGTTCCTTCTCACTCTTTCTTTCTCTTTCCTCTCTCTTCTTCCTCCAGAGAGCGGCCAATCCAGTGAGCGAGCGGGGGAATCGATGCCCTGATACGAGATTCAGCCTAATGAGGATCAGAAACATCTTAATAAAGACCCATAATCCACCACTTAATCCCTCATTACAGAATCATCTACATTCACTGGTCCTGCTCCATGCCGCCGCAGTGACGGCACATTCTGGTCCATTGTTCTGCCTCGCCTCATCTCTCACCGAGGGCTACGTCTCCCTTTGTCTCCTCTCGGTGTCAGTTATATTTGATCCGCTCTCATTAGACTTTCAGACGAGATGAGCAGAAGGGCCTGAAAATAGTGCTTTTGTGTGCACTTCTATGCTATCTGCTGTCTGAAATGGAAAGTGAGACATATGCTTAATGAGGAGGGGATGGACTGGGACCTGCCGTCCGACCGAGAGATAGCGAGTGTATTGTTATTGCTGTGACAGAGGACACGCTTTTCCAGACATCTCGCCCTCGCTGTGTCACTGATTATGACTTTTGAGAGAGTGAAAATTACTCTGAAGTGGGACAGAAAGATTAAAGTTTAGTGCTGAGCCCCGGAGAGCTTCTGAGGCTGTGTTTTAGATTTGTGCAGCATTAACACAAAAGTTGGTAAAGTTTTACCCAAGTAAAAAAAAAAAAAAAAGTATTTTCAAGTATATATGTTTTCTGAAGGTATTCTTACAGTATGATGGTCTGGGATTAATGGTACCGCCTGTTTTTAGTGAACTGATCCAGGTAACATGGAACCAGGGGCGTTTCTAGACGCCTCTCTGGAGGCCCCAGGTAAGAGACGCCCCACCCAGCTACGGCCACAGATTATTTTTAACAAAAAATAGTCTCTAATCTTACATGATATAAAAAACAAATGATGTGTCATTGATATGGACCAATATCAGCCAACTCTGGGGGCCCCCTTCAAGCTCGGGGGCCCCAAGCAAACTGCCTGGGTTGCCCGCCCTGTTCTGCATGGAACAACTTGCAGAATACGCAAAAACTTTTATTATTTGGTCACATTGAATTTTAAATGACATCGCACTGTTTCAGCTGTCCCATACTACATTATTCCAATATTTCATTCTTTGTTAAGGTTTTTATTCATTCTTTTTGTTTTTGTGGCTTTTATTGTTGTTCTATTTCCTGACATTTTTCCTTGTATCATTATGTTTTTTTTTATCCTGTCACTTTTATGCAGGTTTGACCTTTTGATTGAAATGACGTCTTGGCCTTTTTGTCAATCAATCAATTGTTTTATTGTTTGGTTTTTAGAAAAAGCGGTGAGCGGTGTGTATAAGATCATCTCTTTTTATTTTGTATATATACTGTATAAATGTGTGTATTTTATCTTTTAGCCCATTGTGGCATGTCAGAGTTTCAGGAGAGGGCTGAGGATTAGGGTTGAGTGCAAATAAACAAACATCGTTCTTTCATATCCATCAGTAGATCAGTCATGCTGAAATAAGAGCCATGCAGGAGAACGATTAGAAACAAAAATGTCAAGTGTAATTATCTTCAGCCACAACAATAGCAAACAGACAGAGAGACACACTCCAGTGTCGACTAATGAAGGAGGTTAATATAGAATTATGTGTTGGGAGAGGAGGAGAGATCTCTTTTCCTTTAGGTGAGGCAGTGAGATGATCCTCGTGAGGGTTGGATAATTAGCCCCGTGAAGGTGTAGAGAAGGCTGATTCTTAACCCACGCTAGCCCTCCTTCTTCATTACTCTGTGTTCGGAGGTGAGTAGGAGGTGGAGGGGGATAAAACAAAACAAATAAAACTCATTAAAGGTGCCCGTGTGGCTACAAATCCCCCCTCTGCAGTATGCTTACATACCACAGACATCATTAGCTCTGGTCAAAGGAGCCATCATTATTCTGCCTGGATATGAAAGCAGATCAAAGCCTGCTATAGTTCATTGTCTTTTAACCCGAGGCAGGATTCTCAAAATCAGAGCTCCCTTTTTGGCAGCTTTCCATTTTTTCCTCCCATGATCTCAGCCTGTGGAGACTCATAAAATCACACTGCATAGAAAGAGCAAATCTTGAGATGAGACAAAAAAAATAACTAAATGATTTCTCCAATGATGCACCCAGGGCAGTTTCTCGTTGTGAAGAATGGAGTTGATTTTTGATGCTGCAAAACAGATCAGGGTTCTTTTGTAGTTCTATAAAAAGAAGTTTGGTAAATCCTGAAGAAGAAAAGTTGTGTTCGCATTCAATGACAGCTTCGGCATTAAGAGGTTTTTCCCACGTTGCTATCAGCCACGTTAGTGATGCCCAACTCCAGGTGTGGCAAACAACCCCGACTTCTTGTCTAGTTTAAGTTTTGTATAGATCTTCCTCAGAATCTGTCATAATACAATATTTTGGTGTAAAAATGCTGTGTTATGTCTGTGCAATAATGCATGTGGTCCGAGCCGGAGGCCACACTGTCCCCGCAGCTCTCAGTGGGACCAGGGGCCGGTGCGAAGGCCCACATAACCAGAGGCCACACTGTCTTCACTGTTCTCCGGGGGACTTTGTGGCTACAATAAACAAAAGCTTCATCATCTTCTTCTTCTTCTTCAAGCTGACAACTTAATTCAGTGGTCAGAGACAGTGAGATGATCATGTGTCTCTTTAGCTCTCTCTGCACAATGTGTGACTCTTGATTTCAAGGTCAGTTCCCATGTTGACAGAGATCATATCTTGGCAATCTCAATATTTCTGTGAGGAAATTGTCTAGTTTGTAACAGTCCTTCATTTGGAGGATGAAAACACCGGCAGTATAAATTAAACCTGCGGTCTTTGTGTTTGTTTTTGAATCCTTCTCTCCTCACAATCTCTCGCTCTGGTTTCTGGTAACCAGAGTTATGTTTTAACGTTCTCTGCTGCTTCAGCTAGCGCTGGTAACCTGTCTGTGCTACGTTTACATGCTAATAGAGTTTGTGAGGGCTACTGTTGCCCCATTTCTGATGCAACAAGAAGGCAGGGGGCTATTTCTTGGGAAATAAAACATATTTCATAAATATTGCATGTTTTAAGCATCAGTATGAGTGTAAGTCATGATTATTTCTAGGCTACTGGAGGTTTCTATGGGCCCTACTGGGCTGTGGGCCCCTAGGATCGTCATCACCTTTCTCCCCTACGGCCCTGGCTCAGTCAAGTAATGAAAAACACAAACCTTACCCTCATACGTTTTCCTGTTCACCTATTGTTGCTTTGTATGTGTAACGTGTTACTTCAGGTAACAACACCTGTGTGACTGCCCTGTCATTGTGCTGCTAAATGGGAGCAGTCGGCTATTGAAGGAAGCTGAGCAGAAACAAACCCAGACGGCCTTAAGACAATATTTACATCTCATACACGCTCTGAGCGACTCTGCAGTCCAATCGCAGCAGTGTTAATACAAGCAGAGAATCTTAGCCATTCCAGTATTTATAAGACAATGTCCAAGTTTACTATGTCAGACTCTAGACACAATGGTTTGAATTCCACTACGACTCAGACTAAACTTCCTCCATCCCAGTTCAGCGACTTCAGCTGACACAGGTTTTATTCATAACAACAAAGCAGAGCTGCAGCGTGCATCTTCACAGATGGTCAGCAGGCCCATCGAACTGAGGCTTTTAATGATCGTTCAGCACATGGTGATGTTTTGATGTGTAGCTACTATAAAAATGGATAAAGCTCTTGTTGCTACAGGTTTTAAGCAATAACTTGTTATATTTGAATTCAATACTAAGTTACATTTAGTAGAAAAAAAGAAAAGTTGGTAATCATAAACAGACATCTGAGTGTCCGAGACACAAAGTCATAAACATATTTCCATCTAAATTTTGACAAATGATTTTCTATTTGATTAAAAATAGAAAAATTATAATAATATCTGTTTATAAGATTATTTCCTTGATTTTTAGGAATAGACACAGCAGGAAGCAACTGCTATCTTAAATTTGCTTATTTAGCTTATTTTAGTTTAGCTTTACTTCGCTTAGCACAAAGACTGGTACTCTCCAAAGATAACCAGATCCAACCAAAATCTAAATATTATATGGCATTTGTATTGCATTTTTGTTGATTTTTGTGTTGCCACTTCCACAACTTTTCTATTTTCATCAGCCAGGAGATGAGGAGGAGACCAGGCTGGTCGTAAAGTTGTTGAGTATTGAGAAAATGTGGGTGAGAGATGAAAGTTTTTTAAAGCCATTTGCTGAATGAGAATGAAAAAACAAACCAACCCTGAGATATAGTTTTACATTGACCATCAGGATAAAGCTCAACACACCAGCAGTTTAGGTTTTGACAGTTTTATTCAGTGCAAGGAGTCTAATAGCAGGAGTCAGTGATGCGCCTCATGCTCATGAACCTCATGCCGCTGAAGCCCATGTTCATGAAGTTCCTGTACTCGCCGGGCCTCATGTACATCATCCTGCCTCTGTAGTGGGGCTGCTCGTACATCAGCCAGTGGCCGTCCATCACGTTGCAGGACATGCAGTTGTTCATGCGGTAACGGTCCATGATGTTGTCACAGTCGTCCATCAGCTCATGCATCTGACCTCCAAAGTTCTCCCTCTCGTAGATCTTCATCCTGTAGGATCCCCTGTACTGTGGAGCAGAAGAGGAGTGGGTTTAACTCTTTAACTCGTGTTACCAACAGCCTATCATCTACAGTAACTCTAGCCAGGTGTGAGATCTTACCATGGGGATCATACGGCAGGACCTGATGCAGTCGCTCATGCCCATCATGCTCATGTAGTCGGCGTACTCGCCCCTCCTCATGAAGTACTGGTTGCCCATGTAGTTGGTGCGGTCGTACACCATGAAGCAACCTCTCTCCACCCTGCAGGAGTGGCACCTGCTCAGGTAGGAGGACATGTCGGGGCAGTCGCTCATGCACTCATAGGAGCGACCCTGGAAGTTCCTGTCCTCGTAGAAGATGATCTGAAAGAGAGAAGAGTTTGGGTTTTACTCCTCTGTTTAAGTAAATGTTGGTCTCCAAAAGCTTTTAGGGGTTAGCTCGATGCTAACAATGCCTGCTGCTTGTTCACAGTCAGTTAGTATTTTAAGGGCCTTTACTGCCCTGATAACCAAAATGTTAAGCTGAATAATTAAATTCAAAACCAAAACTCACCCTGCTCATCATGTTCATGCCAGTGGAAGTCATTTTGTTGGTCAGTGGACGGGTGCTGCTGCTGCTGCTGCTGCTGCTGTTGGAACTGCTGCTGCTCTTGCACCGAACTGTACTCTGCCTGGTTTAACCCTTGTCTTTTATACCTGCCCCCGCAGACCGGCCCTTTGTCCAAACCTCCTGAGCCAGCAATGACGCCATAGAAATGGACAGAATATAGAGGGATTGTCCACATTTCTAGGGGCCATTTCTCGTACATCACCGGGGGCAGGGGGATACAGAAAGGGGGAAAGGGTTAACAATTGGGGGTCGCACCTTGACATTGTTTGGACATTGCGTGACATGCTGTATTTTGCCAGCGACGACATTTTTTTCTGTTGTTTTTTTTGTTTTGTGTTTTTGTTCCTAATGCATGGTGTGTTGTTTGTAAAGTCACTGACGTTGTATGTTGTATTAAACACAAAATAGACATTTTTTAAAAAGAGTATTACATCATAAATTTACTAATAATGTGAATAACAGAGGAAAGAGTAGCCTTTTAATTTAGTGGAAACTCTTGAGCTAACTCAAATCTAAACATTCAGGCATGGTTCAGTCTTTTTCTCTTTAAGTGAATGACATTTTACATATATTTGATAATGATCGTGTGTTAGAAACTCAGTTCCTCTGGATAATACCTTACTGTATATCTAATAATATGAATAATATTCCCTATTATCACTGCTGCTGTTAGACATTATGACATCAATTTTGGTCAATGTAAGGAGAGCAGAAAGCTAATTTGTGCCTCTCAGATATGAATTGTGCAAAATTAAGTACAATGACTTGTTTTGTACAAACCTATGTTATATCAATCATAAATCCTGTGTTTAAATGTTATTATGAATGTGTGGTGGCAGTTTGGGAGTTTATCTGTGGGGATTTCTATCCAGTTCAACTGACTTGATGTTGCCACAACATTATGAAGTTTGTATAATGACACTTTACGTAATTGTTTACATTTTTTCATTACGTGAGATAAAGGTACATTAGTGAGCTGGAACGTACATAAAATGTAGTTTAATAGAACACCAATAGCATTAACAAACAATCAGATGTTGCTGTCTATTGTACTCTTAATAACCATACAGGTCCTAGTTATAATTAACGTATTTCTGAGTATTTGAGCCAAGTGTAAGGAACTGAATTTTAAATGTTGTTGTTTTTTCTCCTATTCATCAAAGCTAAAAAAAAACAAAACTCAAAATACCCAAAGCAGTAATAACAGCAGCTGAGTGGACAGTGGGATAAATATAATGCCCAAATGAAAATAGTAAAGGGATTCACATTCATGGATGGAACAACACCAACGGGGGGCCCAGGTTAGAGATCAGGCTGTTACTGACCTCCTCTGCACATGCCCCCAGGCAGCCACCCCCCAATGCTGTCAACAAACCAGTAACCCTACTGAAGTGGTGAAATGATCAGCTGTTTAATAATTTGATCATCTGGCAGAATATTAGCAGCCTTATAATACTTAATAATGAAGGAATATTACAAACAGCCTTGATTATTATCAGGTGACGCGGTGGCTTGCAGTTCCACTTCTGGACACAGAGTGGCGCTGTGGCACGCGCTGCTCGCGGACTCTCTTGTCTTGGAAACAAATCTGTGTTGTCAAACGTTGCTAAGGAAGTCGCCGAGCTACTTTCTAAATTAGCCACTCTGACACCAAACAGCACGGTGTATCAGAGGTAACCTGGCTTCACCGCAGTGATACATAAATATCTACACAAGATGGGAACTACCAACCTCACTTATTGGTACGATTTTATAAACGTCCGCTGTAGCCGTTAGCTCATCTAGCCTGCACGCCGCTAATGTTTTGCTAACATTTAATAGCTTCGCTTACTAGTTACTATACGGTTATTAGCTTGCTGCGGGGTTCGGCATATGTTAGCGCTGTTTATCTAAATACCCCTTGATGACCGAGTCATCTGAAATCACGGTGCTTTTATTAAGCGATGAAATTGTAAAACAGTAGGATTATGGCCCCGGTGTCTTAGCCGCGGTTAGCATTAATTAGCTCTTAGCTGGTAGCTTTGGTTTAACGGTAACTTACCGACACTGACAGGTTTTACAGGTTAATTGATGAGCTGCAAAGATAAAGAAAGGGATGAGGTAAACTTTAACTCATCTCGACGGCTCTGCCGGGATGGAAAACTGCACACAGGAGTCTCTAACTCAAAGAAACACTCGGGTACAACGTATTTCGATGGACTTTTTTTTTATTACAACACAGAATAGGAACAGTTAGAGAAGCTGATTAGCATCTTGTTATTTGGTAATTATGGAAAACAACCAATCAATCAATATCAGTAAACAGATCTGAAATTCTTGATACTCTCTGTATATTGTATGTTCTTCCACAGAAGTAAAAGGTGCATTTGTGGCTAAACAAACTTGTTCGAAGCCCACCACCTCACCTTATAATACCCTGCTCTCTGTTTTCAGGTGATTGCCCCTTAACGATGAGAGAGTTTTATCCACCTGATCAAGGCTGGTCTCAGACATGATGAGAAGATGACTGAGAATGGAGAGGACAGTAGCATTCATCAGTACTACAACGCTCCTGAGAAAGGAGATTCAGTTGTCAATGACAGCAGGCCACTCAAGACCTCCTTAATAGATGTCAAACCCTGCAGGGAACACAATGATACCCTTGAACTCACTGCTAGAAACGGAGAGGAGGAGATCAGTCCATATCAACCTCGGCCGCCCACGCTACCCAGGCAATCAAAGCTCAGTAAAAGTGGCTCAGTTGCGGAGACGCTGAGAAACAGAAGGCTGAGAAACAGCCAGGAGAGTCTGAGTGACCCGGCTGAGACTGGCTCCTCCACAGACTCACTGAAGGAGGACCAAACAGTTACAGCTCCTGGTGGCTTTGCTGTCAGTCGTGCCGCCCCCGTTAGAAACCAGGACTCCAGTGCGAGACCCCACTCTGCTGTTACGACAGGATCCCCAGTCTTCCGGGAGAGAGGGGGCAGCCTCTCAGAGTACGACAGGAGGCCTCACAGCCAGCAGAGCGACCCCACAGACCACCGGGTGCGGCCCACCAAGTTGCGCCTGTCTCCGGTGCAAGCCATGGGGCCACTGCCCGCTCTAGAGAAGAGCTTCGTGTCTGCAACTTTGAGGGCAGCTAATAGGATTGACAGGGATTGTTTGGATTATGCTGCACTGGCCAAAGAGAACCTCGGAGAGAGACTCCACAGGAACCTGAGCGACAGCCGGCTTCTGGAGAACATGGGGTCAGACAGTGCCTCTGTCAACTCCATGAGGTCCACATACAGCGTGCTTAGCCCCATCAGACCTCAGGATGTGAGGAACAGGTACAGTAGGCAGAGCACAACATGTAGATGATGATAGTAGCTGGAGTCCTTCTCACGCTGGGTGTGAGAGGGCTCTTTAGTGAGGCTTACTCTTTGTGGTGTCAGAAGGCTATTACGGTAACTAAGCTTGTAACTTACACATAGGCTGGTGACAACATGAAATCAGCCAAATTTAGAACGTGATCTGTGTGTTTTTGTTCCTATTTTTGTCATTTAGTAGCACATATATATCTTAGATTGTCAGTATTATGTAAGTGTGAGATCAGTCCAGGCTTCAGTCCTTGTGTCCATGAGAAGAACTTCCTGTGTACCAGCATTGTTTGTGATTTAGATACAATATCTACTACTAGGTTTCCAGTGCTGGTTGTGCTCTCTGCTTGGAGCTGTGAGTGTATTGTAGCTGGACCTTGGTTCACCAGGAGAACTGACTTTTAACGCAGCACCATTAACAGACTGTTAATTTTGTCCTCAAACTGGAGCTCCAGACATTTACACGTTGTGCGTGTGCAGTGCTCGCATCTTTAAGAGAAAAGGGGAACGTGATAGTGTGGAGGGGGATTAACACAGGATCAGAGAAGATGCTTGTTCAGCACAGTTTTTGACAGGAGGAGGACAAAAAAAAATCTTGATACACAGTCAGAGCCCAGTAGGGAAATTATTGACTGAACATCTAAGACCAAAGTCTTGCTTTCTCTTACAATGAATATTTAAGATTTATTTGTTAGCTGAGTTGAAGGAACCTTTACCCAACTGCATGTATTTCTAGGAGCTTTCTGGAGGGCAGCGTGCTGGGAAGCGGCGCCCTGCTCGGGGCCGAGGAGCTGGACCGATACTTCCCTGACAGGAGAGTGGGCATCTACGTCACCACGTGGAACATGCAGGGAGAGAGGGTATGAGGAAGTCACTCTGGCTCTGCAGCATCTAACAGGCCGAGAGCCACTTGAAATCCTAACACTTCCTGCAACACGTTCACCAACTGATTGGTAACAAAGTTTCTATCATTTTCAGGGGCTGCCGAACAACTTAGACGACCTCCTCCTCCCGACAGACTCTGAATTTGCACAAGACTTTTATGTCATTGGGGTCCAGGAGGGCTGTCCTGACAGGTAGGGTGTGCTTTTGTTTGATTTTAATCATGGTCACTGAATAAAAGCGAGTTATTATTATTATTAGTTATTATTATACTTCATGAGTTTTATCAGGGCTGTGAGGTTACATACTCTGCATGTGGCTGTGTGTGCAGGAGGGAGTGGGAGACCCGTCTTCAGGAGACTCTGGGACCTTATTACGTCATGCTGTACGCAGCATCACATGGTGTTTTGTATCTCACTGTATTTGTCAGAAGAGACCTCATCTGGTTCTGCTCAGGTCAGTCCCACTTCACATGGTACACAAAGTCCACACCGGTGAATAATCTCCTCTAGAGCTGAAACAATCAATCAGTTAATCCATTAGTCAATGAACAGAAATAATTGGTTACTCTTGACGATTGAAAGTCTTTGTTTTTAGACGATTATCCTTATTGGCTAAATGAGGATTTTGATGTGGTGACACACTTCTTCACAAACACAGGGTTTTGTGGTTGAACTGATCTGACACCAACTATAACTTACATTTGCTGTGTTGACCCACACAGAGGTGGAGCACGCCACGGTCACAACCAGGATCATTTCGCAGATTAAAACCAAAGGGGCTGTGGGAATCGCCTTCACCTTTTTTGGAACTTCCTTCCTCTTCATCACATCCCATTTTACCTGTGAGTAGAGGGTCTTCCAGGTCCAGGTGATCAGAGGGGCTGTAGATAAGACTGGCTGGAAATCTGTACTTTAGTTTTTAATGCTTCAGCACATCCACTGTAAATATCACACCATAACATACATACCTTTTCTATAAGAGTTGTCCATAAATGTCCATTTTCTGTTCTCCTTGCAGCTGGAGACACCAAAGTTTATGAGAGAATCCTCGATTACAACAAGATCGTCGAGGCTCTAGCTCTTCCGAAAGGCCTCCCAGACACCAACCCGTACCGCTCCACACCATGTAAGAATCTTTTCTTTTTGTTTGGGAAAGAGATGAAGGATGAAAACAATTAGCTGTAAGAATTAAAATATGATCACTGATGTTTATTTCTTAAATATAACAATCTGGCTGTGGGTTGATATTTGATAACCAAAGGATGTCATCTTTAATGGCAGCTGACGTCACCACAAGATTCGACCAGGTCTTCTGGTTTGGAGACTTTAACTTCCGGCTGAGTAAGGACCGGGTGGGTGTGGAGACGCTAATGAACAGCACAGGAACTGGCAACATGGACGGCCTGCTGGAGCACGACCAGCTCTGCAAGGAGATGAAGGATGGTGTGTTTACATGTCAGAGGTTACACAGTGTTGTGTTTTGATTGATTTGATTGATTATCAATCTGAGAACATGCTTCCATTTCACCAGGTTCCATCTTTAAAGGCTTTCAGGAGGCACCAATTCACTTTCTCCCCACCTACAAATTTGACATCGGCTGTGACATCTATGACACCACCTCTAAACAGAGAACGCCTTCATACACAGTAAGAAGAAAGAGAGTCAAGTTACACGTGACGAAACATAATCACATGCTTTGGTAATGATGGATGTGTCTCAAATCAGAGGCCTGCATTTGAAAACTGTGTCATAGTGGTGCTAAAAGTCTTTCATAATTCAAAGGCTCCTACAATCTAACGTGGCACAATCAATCCCAAGATTCATTGCATGCCAGTGCCAAGGATAAATAAATATTGGTTTGTAGATCATACCCTCTCATCTCAGTTCAGTCGTCATGGTCTCTACTGCTTTCCGAAGCCACACCCTTTCTACATCACACAGCTATAGTTAACGAAATGATCCAAACATCTGGTGGAAGATGTTTTTATGAATCACTCCTGTTCGGCTGCGTCCTCATGTCTAAACTGACCAGGAGTGGGCTAAACGTCTCTGTTGGTGTTCACAGGACAGGATCCTGTTCAGGAACCGGCAGGCTGACGACATTAAAGTGGTGAAGTACACAAGCTGCTGCAGCATCAAGACCTCAGACCATCGGCCCGTCATCGGCGTCTTCCAGGTCAAACTAAGGCCGGGAAGAGACAAGTGAGTCACAACTGAGTTCCTTCATTGTGGCTGTAATATATGTAATGACGCAGAACTTGATGAAGCTGATACAACACCAGTTGTTCCACAATTCAACATGTTCCAGTGAGCAGGACCATTTTGCTATAAGTTAGATTATGTTGCAAGAAACTGAGTCAAAAGTCATTATAAAAACTGTTTTATTTTTAACTTTCCCATCTTTGTGGAGTAACAATTCTTTTTTATTTCTTGTGTTTGTCAGTATTCCTCTGGGTGCAGGACAGTTCGATCGTAGCTTGTACTTGGAGGGCATCAGGAGGAGGATCACCAGAGAGCTGAAGAGGAGGGAAGCCATGAAGAACCAAGGTAGCAGCACCATCTGCTCCATCTCGTAGAACCTTAACGTGGACTCTCAAAGACCAGGACGGGACCTGGTCTGGGTCAAACTGTGCCAGAAACAGGCAGGTGGAGAAGGACCAAAAGGAAACCAGAGTTGTCTTAACTACACAGACCCTCAGTGGTGGTTGTTGTCGTAACTGAGCAGAGTGTGCCCTCTATTGGGCATTGTGGGTAACTATATGTGTGTGTGTGTGTGTGTATGTGTGTGTGTGTCCTGGTCATCAGAAGTGTCTGACTGTACTTGAGGGCAGGGACCTTGAAGTCAGACAGACACAGCAGCAGCAGTCTGGCCTTTATTTATTCACCCCTCCCCCCTTCTACTCAAACATGACTGGGACACGGTGGGAGAGATAGATGTGGGG
>OMNW01034805.1:0-29896 GCA_900303245.1 Selene dorsalis | reverse complement strand
TGGTGACCAGTACATGGGGTCGGCTGCTGCTTGTTGTTCTCTCCCAGCTGGAAACTGCAAATGCATCAGGAGAACAGAGGATCAGCTCAGACTGCAGACGGACTGAAGGTGATTGAAGACGAATGGGCTGAGGAACCAAACCAGAAACAAACCTTGGACACAAGCGGAGTGAGTATCAATACATTCACTGATCTTTAAATGAAACAGATATGTATTTGTATTTGCATCCATACTGTAGTGTTTTGTAGCTTTTTTTTCCTTTTTTTTTTTAAATCTGAGGATCAAAACTTTTCTTTCTCATCATGGTACGTTCAGGTGCTCTGTGCTGTGTCATCTTTGTTGTGTCGTTTGATATTTTCCATTTTCTGTCATATGCAAATTCAGCCCTCACAGTCGCATCATACAACATGTTGCACAGCATCCAATATAGAGAGAGACTTGTTGCCAATTTGTATTTCATTATATCTTGTTAAATCTGTCTGATGGACACAAAAAGTTAACAGAATTCACTTTTGGTCTGTGTTTAGCAGCATTTTATTATTGTGGATCCTCATTGAGTCAGAGACGGACGGTCACTTAAAAAGACTAATAATTACTACACAAAGTAAAGTACTGACAAAAAAGAGCAATGAATTCTTATTCCAATTTTTGTCATATGAACAAATAACATTACAAGCGACCAAAAACATTTGATTTTAAAGATTTTATTGCAGAAGAATTTCAGCTGGTTGTGTTTGTCTAACTTCTAGTTTTTCATGTGAACGATCCTCGGACCTCTCAGAAATAAACTGTAACTATTATAACACTGCGCTCTTATTCTGAAGTCATGCAGAGACTAACAATGACTGAGCAGTGATATTTTATTTTATTGGCATCATTTCTGTAATGTTTGAAGACTGTTGTATATGTGACACAATATACCAATGGCATTGATGACTGAAACTCAGCAAGTCCACTCACGGATTCATAAAAAAAAAAAAAAGCTGAATATTAAGCTTTTGACACTGTACGATTCAGTGTGTGGGGCTAAAAACAAATTAATGACATGCTAAACAGTGTAAATGATCTGTTGTGAGTCACACAAATACACACCCCCAGGCTCTTAGCATTATGTCAGTACAACTAGCCACTAGCTCTGCTGTGCTAATCAAGCAATTCATTGATGCATTTAGTTCAACAGTGATGACTAATGCCCTAATGTCTAAAATCAAGGAGGTTTTGTTTGCTTGTATCAGTGTGTCATTAGTACTGGTGGGAGTTTGCTTCCAGTGTTTTTTACTCGTCCGCCCTGTTTTCTTTTCTCTTTTTTCATCACTTTTGTCCTTTAAAAGCAAAAAAAACAATGACATTACTGGTAATTTGACATGAATCTAAGCTGGAAAAGTTTAGGACACTGTAACAACAAACTGTGGAGGATTCTGGAAATTGGAAAAAACCTATGTCAGACTACGATAAGATCAACGTAGTATAAGGTTACACTATTTTCAATGGAAAGTACCTGAAGCCTGCTGGAAACATGGCTAGGTGACAAAACATGTCAATTACCACATTTTTTGTTACATCTTAAAAAGCTCTTCTCGTTTACATGTTTTTCAGTTTCTGTTGTCATACAATGGAAGATGGGAAACAGCCACCCCATTAACACAACATGTTACCAACACAATGTAGTCAACAACACGTTAGTTAAAGACAAAGCGCATTGCTGTGATTGGCCAAACCTCTGGAGGCCATATTGGCGACTCTCTTCTGTAAAAAAGAATCCAAGTTGATAGATTTGTCAATAATTTTGTGAATTATTTAATCACCAAATGGGTCTAAATATTAAAAACTGAGGTGGATCTGCAGTAAACACAGTCTGATGATGCAGCAGGAAACCTTTGTGGTTAATTATTTTGAAACAGCAGCAGCGAGTGGGTCCAAGTCCAACACTCCTCGAACTTCATCACTCAGTCACTCATGAGCATTTGATTGGCTGTAGTGCTGTAGAGCGGCTTCACGTGATGGTAGTGGACGGAAACACACGTCAGTTTGAAGTTTGTATCTTTTCCTGATTTGTTTGGAAATGTGTTTCGTTCTCACTAATGTCCCTTCTTGATAACACTGTTTTCGTTTTGTTTTTTAATCTGTAAACCTGCTAAAATGATAATGATGATCTTTATGTGTCTCTGTGTGATGTTCACATTCTTTAATATTACTTGTGCACATTCAACAGTGCATAAGTGATAAAATCTGTGGCCCGACTGAAACACTAAAGGATCAGACCTTACATGGCCATATTGAGGATCATGAAAGCCTATATGATCAGACGGGTATCAGTCCTCTCAGGGGCCACTAACTGATCTTCACAGTACAAAGCTCCGCAGCCTCTTTTCATGTCACTTTCATTGAGTGGAGGGTCACAGTGCGAGCTCTATAAAGTGGCTGGGCCCATTCAAGGGACTAAAGAGGACAAAGCTGAGCTCGCTGCGGTGCCACAGACTCACAACCAAAATAGGAATGAAGCAAAGAGAAAAGGGAGGGGAGGAGGTGGGGGGGAGCACGAAGAGCACAAGAGACGGAGAGAGAATAATGTTAAATTCATCTGCTGAATACATTTGCTGGAAACTGATGAAAAGTGAACGTATGCAGAAAGCGGGTTCATATAGGATTGGATGTGGTACAGTAATGATCCATTAAACACTGATGACAGAAACCAAAGATGATGTCGTATCGCTCCAAATCATTTTTTACAAAGCTCCGCATCATGCTGCACATTTACTGGGTTACAATGCCAGTAAATACTAAAGAGCATCAACACAATGATGAATGAACTTCATACAACACCCAGAGAGAAAAGGACTGTTTTGACCCAACGTTTGGTTTTTAATTATGGTTTATTTACCAACACTAAAACACTGGATTTTGGAAAACTCGCTGTAGGTGTGTTTGCTTCTAGTTTTCAATAGCTTTCAATAGTTTTCAGTCAATACAGGAGGTTCACCCTGCTCTAATGCACCACTACACTTTCACATGCTGGTACGACAATAGAAACAAGAAAACCAAGAGTTTCATGAGACACAGCGGAGACGTTTTAAATCAGGATGACAGGAAGTTGTCTGTTGCTGTCGCCCACGGTCATCATTGCCCTAGGGAGGGCCCCCCCGGGGGGCACTTCAGTATTTTCTCAGGGATTTCAGAGTTATTTGAAGTTACGTTATTTTGTATGAGAATCAGTCTTACCTGATTACAACTGCACACTGAGGAGAGGAAGCAGTCTGCATCAGTGCTCATGACAGTGAGTAAAGTGAAACAACAGCTGATGTTGACACTTCCTGTTTCAACCCCTGCCTGTTGTGTCTGTGCGTGCACACACACACGCACACTGTCTCGCAGCTGACACCATGGATGAAGCTGTTTGGTGGTTTCCTCGTGCCTCCCAGGGAGCTCTGCAGTAGGATGACTGTCTGTACCTCCATCTGGATCCTCCCACAGATGACTCCCCACCTCTGTTTACTCTTCCTGTCCAGCCTGGCAGTCTCGTCCCAACTGGGTGAGTCCATGTGTCTCATACTGAGAGTAAGACAGGCCATGAATGACTGTGTGTCCTGTTTTCTTCTAGATTCTACTCAATATATTCCAAATGTCTCCAGAGTTTGTAAATGGAGATAGAAACATGAAATAGATATAATGTGTCCAAACGTCTGTCTCCAAACCTGGTCCAGGTTTGGAGGATGTTTTCTTCAGTCCTCAGGACCAAACCATCAGGGAAGGAGAGGGGGTTTTCCTCCAGTGTGTGTCCGGGGAAAGTTCACCTCCTGCGAGCATCAGCTGGCTCAAAGATGGAGGGGAGGTCACGAGAGGTCGACAGATCCAGGTAAAGACCTGGTCTAATTCACTTGAATGTCTTTACTTGTAGGACTTGTAATACCACACTGAACACTTTTCTCAGTTTTTTATTTTCTATTTTGGGTCAAATTTACACAGAGGCCGTTCAAAGTGTTTAACAGTAACAAAAGACACATACAAACAGAAGTAGAATCACAGTTAGGACAGTAAGTCACAGGCCTCACAGAGCCTCTCATAATCTCAGTTAGGGGGCAAAGCATGTGAGGTAAAGCAGTATTATGCAGCCAACTTCATACATTTTTAAATCTTATAATTAACTAACTCCACTAGTCCAAAATCATGAATCCTCATCACGTCCTTCTCAGACAGAGCTGTATTACAGTGTGTTTTCTGTTTCAGGGAGAGTTTGGAGGTGGTCACCAGAGGAAAACTTCAGGAACTCTACATCTTTTCAACGTAACAATAGAGGATGATGGGATTTATGTTTGTGTCGCACACAATCCTTCTCTGAACATCAGCAAGATGAGCAAACCAGCCAAACTCACTGTGCAGGGTGAGGACAAACATGTGCATTTCTTCATGTTTTCACAGGTTGTGTACGTAAACACTGTTGTATAGATTTCGACTTTGATTTTATATCGCTTTAAGAGCCGCTGTCTCACAGTGTTGGCACTCTGGGTGTCCGTCTGTCTTGCAGGGGTTCCCAGACGGCTGCAGATCATCCAGGGCCCTGAAAACATCACTGTTGCTATAGGAACAGAGGTCTCCATGCACTGCGCTGTCCGCGGCTTCCCTGTTCCCATGGTGCACTGGTTCAAAAACGGCTGCCTCCTGTCGAACTGCTCGGCCTTGTTCAGCCTGCAGAACAATGGACAGCTGCTCACATTCAGGTAGGACCAGAGGAATATTAATTCTTTATTGTTGTTGTTTGTTTGCTTTTTCAAAATTGTAATGATGGGTGTGCAACATGAACTGCTCGAGCTGCTGGAGGTGTCACACTGTCTTAATTTTAGTCAAGATGCTTTCATAATTTTTGTCTCAGGAATGTGATGAGGGAGGACGAGGGCTTTTATCACTGTGAAGCATCAAACCAGGAAGAGACAATCAAGTCCCAACCGGCCTTCCTACTCCCAGCTGGTACTGTAATAATAATAATAACAATTGTAAAGTTAATTATGCCATGCAGCATAGCTTATAGCAACACACATGTTGTGTTTCCAGATATGGACTGGAGTTTTGTGCAGCAGCCTGTAAACCTGACGGTGAAGAGAGGTGAGAACGTCACGGTCACCTGCAGACCTCCGCTCAGCAGACCGGCAGCACAGGTCTCCTGGTTCAAAGACAGCCAGCTCCTCAGTGCCACAGCTCGTGTCTCTGTGCTGCCCAGTGGAGACCTCTTCTTTAACAGGTGTGTGCAAGCTTTTTACATGTTGACAAAATATGGGAAAGTATACCTGAGCTTGGTGGTGCAGTGGTTTCGGTGGTTCTGGATTTGAGCCCCAAGTCTGGAGCATTTTTGTGGCTACTCATATGCCTGTGTGGGTGCTTCAACTTCCTCCCACAGTCCAGAGACATGCACCAGTAGGGTTAACTGGTGACTCTAAACTGCCCGTAGGTGTGAATACATTGAACAGATCAGCAGTATAGCTAATGGATGGATGTTTGATGATCTCTAACATTGTTTTCTCTACAGCGTCCAAGAGTCTGACAGTGGGAGTTACTTCTGCAGAGCCTCCAACATCCACCTTCACAGATTTCTCACCTCTAGACGAGCTACACTAACTGTGCTGGGTATATTTACACTGTAACACTCATCATTCAGAGTGATGATTTCTAGTGGAAAATGACTCTTTTACTTTTCTTTTCTTTCCATCTTGGCAGCACCTCCATCGCTAAAAGTATGGCCCCAGCTGCTGACGGTACCAGTGGGTGCTCGGGTGGTGCTGGAGTGTCAGGTGTCGGGTCACCCTTTGCCCTCCATCAGCTGGATCAAGAGAGGCCACTCCAAGCAAACTGGAGGCAAGGTTTCTGTGGGGTCAGTGAGATGTTATGATATCAGTAACACAAGGCACTGAGACATCTGCTCTCTGGTGTATGACCTCTTACGTCTCTCTGCAGACTCAGAAATGCCACTCTCTACATCCAGTCAGCCAGGAGCTACGATGAGGGAGTGTATGTGTGCGAGGCCTCCAACACACTGGGCCAAAGTCGCAGCACAGCAATGCTGAGAGTTGCTGGTATTTTTTAACACAACATACTGCAAAAAAACCCCAAAATATATATATATAATTTTAATGCATAAAGGGCAGAATTTGACCTAAATTTCTTTTTATTCTCCTCCCAGTGAGCCCCATCATCGTGACCTCTGTAGGTCACCTGAGCTGCAGGGTCGGGGCTTCAGCCATCCTGCCCTGCAAGGCTGTAGGGATCCAGCCCATCACATACACCTGGACCAGAGGCAGAGAGACACAGTCCCCCGTCAGTCTTACTGACGACAGACATGTTGATGGTGAGTAAGAGGACAGCAGCTTGGAGTAATTTTCAGCAGCAAACATGATTTTTTTTTTTTTTTTTTACAAAAGGTTGAATTAGTTTGCAGACAGCCAGTACATCTGCTGTTTTTGTTTTTTTACTGCTGTGTAGAAGAAGGAGCTCTGCATATTTCAAATGTGCAGAGGTCTGACGGAGAGGAATATTACTGTACTGCAGAAAACCGAGCAGGACGGCATCAGAGACGCACCATCCTCACTGTCACAGGTACTCTGCTGATATTTCTTGTTTAACCGTTTCTGTTGTTTTCCTTCAATTTGACAAAAATCTGCATACGAGCAACAAATCAATCACATATCGTCGCATGAGACAAGATTTCTTTTGGTATGCTGGTGCCATGAACAGAAATTCAATTAGGGATGACTTCACTCCTTCTGCCACTCAGGTAAAAGGTAAATGGTGGCTGCTTTATAGTACTTATTTATTAACACAATGAAAAAAAACATGTACAAAGACAAAGATAACATTTCTTCATGTTTATGTATTTTGAGGTTGAAGTTTTGCATCATCACTCAGACACATTTACAGTAGTACATAGATAAATAACAATATGTTGTGTTGTCCTCATATGCATAAGTCTGTTCTCCTTGCTGATTCTCTCTCATGCTGTCCTCTGTCCTAAAGCTGAAGATCATCCAGGTGATAGAGGCAAGCAGACAAGGCTGGTTTTGTCTGCTGTGAGTAATGATGTTGACGTGAAAATCTCTGCTATGGCTTGTGTGGTGACACCGCTGGTGGAGAGAAAACTACGTTTGTGTGGTAGAGCTTAGTTTAAATGGTTGAGGACCACTGGACTAAACTATCCAGCCACAGAAACACCAGGAAAATGCTTCAAGCACATTGATGTATCAGCATTAACAACTTTATAATAATGTATCCTAACGTATGTCTGACGACTTAAGGTGGGCTGTATGATGTAATTTGAAACTGTGGTATTGGCACTTTTGTTTGAGTAAAGGATCTATTACCTCTTCCACCACTAGGTGACACTGTTTTGCTTCCAAAACAGTGTGTGGACTCTCTATCCAGTTTTCATGTGTGGTCTCAGTCCAGGAGCTGTAACTTTCTTTGTGGTGGCTTTTTGCTGTCATGAGTGACATCACTGTCCTGTTTTCTGTGACCTTTAACCTGCTTATAACTGGTTTTGTGGCTTGGCTCGTTTCTACTCCTTTCAATTGCTGTCTGTTTTAAAACTGAGATTCTTTGTTTTCATATTTTTCCAGAGCATCAACACTAGCAAAGAACTGCCTGTTTCCCAATCCAGCGGCTTTATGGCTGAGCAGTACCTCAAGACAAGACCTCATCTACATGTACAGGCACAGCATAAGGACGCCACATGTATGTATTTTTAGACCTCCACCCATCTTTTCTAAAGGTTACGATGAACATAAAGACAAATACTTACAAAATTAGTGTGTACCTTTAAGGCTCATTATTACTCACTTTCTCTCGGGTTACTGTATGTGAATATCATACGATGGCTGGAGCAACCCAAGTTGTAAGAAAACATCTTTTCAGCATTGGATTTGTTATAATCAAAATGATAAGGAATTGCTTGATTTTGTATTTCACCATTTCAGGCTCATCAAACTGTGATGCTACAACAAACAGAGCTGCCACCTTTTCTGCATTTTCAAAGGGAGCAGTGGCCGGGTCAAAGATGTCGCCAAGGCCACTTGGGCGTCTTTCACACCACCACCTAATTCAGCCAACAACCAATCCAAACCAGCCTTTAGTCACACAGATGCAGCCTCCTATGTTGCCGCCTCCTCCGCCCCCACAGCTGCCAGTAACTAGTGCTACGCTTGTGATTTCAGATAGAGAACCAACAGCAACACCCAGCCAGACATCAGTGGTCACTGTTGAAATGTTGGGTACAACCCCTCAGTATCAACTCTCTGAGAGTCAGTCCCATTTCACATTAACAACATCACACGCAGAATTTCAGAATAAACTCACAGAGGAATTACTGACAGTGCCTGATAATCAGAGCTCTACCACCCCCACTGTGTCTCCAACCATTCAAACCACAGATTTCCTCACAGAGACGCCTGTGACCCAAACACAGTCAAACCGTCCCCTCGATGGACTGTTTGGTTTTCTCAAGTCAAATTCATACTCTCAGACGCCAACACAGAGTACTGTAACTAAAACTATGACGAGCCTCTCTGGTTCAGCCGCTCAGTCGCACCTATCTCAAACTCAGACAACCCAGATGGCCACAAAAAGTAAATTCTACCCATCCTACCATGAGCTGACCTCAGCCCAGATTTCCCAAACCAACCCTTTACATCAACAGCCGTCACCAACCCACTCACAGATACGTCAAACTCATCCTCAACAATCCTTCACTTTCAGTTTCTTACCAAAGTTCCACCTGGAGCTATCGACAATCCAGCACCATCTGCCTCCCACACAACCTCCGTCTCCCTCAATCTCCACGCCTCAGCCATCCCAAGTTCACAGTCAACCCTTGACAACAAAACCAACTTCATCCATTTCAACACTTCCTCAAACCCACCCTCAGTCATCTCCAACACAACATCCACAGCCTCCAGCCTCAGCCGTCCACCCTCATGATCTGACCACCGAACTCTCAGCAGCGGACCTGGAGAATCCAGTTGTCCGTCAGGTAAACATTTCTGATCAACTAAATGTTACTCAGCAAGGTGACCCAGCTAAATCAGCCAATGACACTGAGCTTACTGAGTGGCTGAAGAGGAATACTTCTCAATCACCTATGACCAGTAATGATCCCAGGTAGGTCAAGTGAAAAGAGGATGGAGTAACTACTACAGAGTTTAATGGTAAGAACAGCACAACAACACTTCTGTTTGTCGTTCACACTCCAGAGTGACGCAGCAGTCTCCTTCATGGCTTCCCGTGCTGGAGAAACATGACATCCCCATTGTGGTGGGAGTTGGTGTTTCGTTGGCCTTCATCTTCATCACGGTTACCTTCTATTCGGTGGTCCAGAAGAACGAACCTGCACCAACAAGCCGAGCAGGTTTTTAAGCCTATTTTAAATGCTGAACATTTTGTATATAGTTTAAATAAACAAGTTTTAAGTTGTTTTAATAGACCCTAGCTGTGTCCCGATTCCTTTCTCTTTTGGGAAATCAATTGGATCAATTGGCACAACTAGGCTTTCCCATTTCAGTGGTTCCTTCATATGTGGACCTCTTTTGTTGCCCAGTCTTTCCCAAGACCTATAAAAACAGGAGTGAGCATTTCAGTTTGAGTTTGTCTGAAAATGATCACATCTTCCTGGTCCCTGGATTGGAAAACACTGCAGCTATCATGATCATGTGTCAAAGCGATAGGCTTATTGTTTCTTTTGTTTCTAGGCTTTCTGCAGGGATAAACTAATCTCAGTAAATGTCCATGTCAGTGTCTTTTAAAGTTTAAGAAATTGTTTAATTAATGCCCTGAACAGCTCAGAGGAATCTGGGTGTACCCATACGACACGCAGAACGACGTACATATGAAAACAGGTGAGTATGCAATTAGACAATAGGAAATTAAACTACGGCCTTTAAATTTATCTCTATACCTCTTTGGAAATGATACATGAAACCAGAGTGTTGCTTGTCTCTCTCAGAGCTTTTGAAGATGATGACTGCGTTGCAGTTATTGAGCAGAGCCCGAACACATCAGACACACGAGCTCGACCTCCAGGACCCAGTTTGGTCACAGTACAGATGGAGCCCACCTTTGAGGATCTTCAAGAGGATACACAAACCAACCTGGGCAACCACTCAGTCACTGTAGAGACTTACCCTGAACCCATTCTTGACACAAAGGTTTGATACCACCGAAAAGAGAGCTCATTTAACCCCTTAAAACCCACTGGCCTGTGGGTCTGTCATATTCCAGCAGGTCCTCAAATTCCCACCCTTTGCTCCTGTTTCAGATCGATCCCTCTCTGGAGGAAGAGGAGAAGGGCTTCACTTTGTCCCAGCCCAGCATTCAGCTGCAGTGCGCTGAGGACTGGACCAGCAACAGAGAAGAAAACCACAGCCCGTGCCAGGATGCCTTGCCTCCTCCGTCATCTTTGCCCTCCCGATCATCTTCTCCCTCCCCACCATCCAGACGTGAGGAGGGCCTGCGGTCTTCATTAACCCTGCAATGTGCCGAGCCATGTCTAGCGCCAATCCACCACAGCCTCAGTATCTCACATGGCAACCCTCCGCTGCTCCTGTCCCACCACGTCTCCTTGGGTCTCACTACGGTTGCTGTTGATGTCCATTTTTACCCAGCAGCCACTGCTTCGATGGCAGTAGGCACAACCACACATATCAATTCAGTGTCTAATTCTTCTTCGATGGCTGCCCCTCTCTTCAGTCCTCCATTAGTGAACAGTCGGGACAATGACCAATCAACTGCCAGATGTCACCAATGTAAGTAGAGCTACAGATGAAGGCATCAAGTCCAAAATGTAAGTCCAAATGTATCTACAACACTGTACCCATGATGAGAAATACATTAGTTTGATGTGAGAGAGTGTATTAAAACCAATACTTCACATTGGAAAGTGTGCTTTTCAAATGAAAGGGATATAAGACAAAAGAGCTTCAATAGATGGACACAATATTAGCTACATTTCTTCATACATAGCTTTATAAAATTTTTTGCTAAGGTACAACCTAGCTAAGACAGCTGAGCTAAGTTCGTACCTCATGGCTTCAGTTGCCATAAATAATACACATAAAAGGAGCTGTTTGAATGTTTTGCTATGTTATTGCATAGCCAACACGAGCACTGATCTCTTGCCAAAAACTTCACTCATACAAGACAAGAGGGCTAGTTTCTTAGCATGCTAACTCCACCACGAGATAAAATGTGATAGAAGGAAAAAAAAAAGAAAAGGAGGAATGAAATTGGATGTTGTGAACAGTTGTTAATGCTAACATTATGTAGCAATAGCTAAATGTATAGCTCCTTTTGGGCTACGTTTGTAGCTGAAGCCGTGGGGTAGTTAGCTTAGCTTATCTTGGTCTACTAGACTAATGATCTTCTCATCCAACTCTTGGCAATACGACATCTTTTGGTTAATGTGTATTTCATAGCTTTAGCACAACATTTTCTGTTTCTGGTTACATTTTTTTTTTTAATGTCATGTTAACTGTTTACCTGGCTATTTCTGAATACAACTACAGTTTAATCATTATTAGGTTTGCTTTCTTTTGTTTGAATTCTGTTTTTTGGGACACAGAGGAGAAAATGTACATGTCTTGTATTATTCATATTGTTTTTTAGGTAGGAGGCCCTCAGTCAGATTCATATTATGTAAGTGGTTATAAGTTATTTCAAGTATAGGCTAATAACGTGTTGTACAGTAGACAAGACTTCTATAGTGAAACAGCCAAGGATACATTACTTTGTCAGAAAACATTGCAATTTTTGTGATTTTTCAGTGACCTGCTCATTCTCCTATATCAAGCTGCTTGACTGTTAAACTGTTAAATTTTTTTGAAACCAAAGGAAGACAATTGGGGCTCTATCAATAAACATTTAGACCATACAGTCAAAGTTCTTGGTGATATTTTTTGCATGTACCTCAGATCAGTTGAGCACTGCAAGAGAGACATAATCAAGCCTCAGTTCTTCCTGCCTGTTTTGAACACTGATGTTTTATTATAGTTGGTTTTAAATCACTCTGTAAGTGGATATTTATATAGCGCAACAACCAGGAACCTGAAACTGAGGTAAATTCACTTTGTCTTCAACGGAAAAGGCCTAAAGTACTGTTTTGGTGCCATCTAGAGGCTAAAATGTTCACAACCTCAAAGTGATGTTTTGGCTGCTACAGCACTACTGAGTGAACGTGTCGTGTGCAGCAACTGTCAAATATTCATGACAGTCAACAGTGTAACCTATAGAGGTCAGTATAACCATGCTTTTCTCTCATTAAATACAGTAGTTCAGCACATTACATTTGCATATTATACTTCATTAACTTCAAACATTATTACATAGTAACAAATGTATTATTATCCTTTAATTAATGATTTTATCTGTTGTTTCCTACGATATCACCTGCACAGTATAGGTTCTGCATGGTTACCCCATGACACAGCAGTTTTGGTTTCATGTTCAACTCCTGTGTAAATTTGTGTGTGAAACCCCCCTTAACTTTTGGGACATCAGTAAAACCACAGGGGTGTGTGACCACTTTTCTCACATGTAGCTATAAGGAGATAACACCGCCCTCATCCTGTCAGTCAGTGTGAACTCAGACACATCACATTTAGACATTTAGTGGTGAAACTGTAATTATTATTGTTCTCATTTCAATGTCAGTGGCCCTGTGAAGCTGTGTCTCTGCAAAATGCTGATATCAGCCCACTAACATGCTCGTGCTAATACTAACATGAGTAACAATAATGTTTACCGTCCATTTTAGCACGTAAGCATGTTTTATAAAGTAATTTGCACCATAAGCGCTAACATTTATATTCTACATAAATTCAAAAGGCAAAACCATAATTATTGAATGTAAAGTTTTTAGATATGAATTGACATTTGTTGTGATTCAAACTATGCTCAATTGCATTTTTAGGTTTCCAACAATTTTTTACTTGATGAGAATTGGTATATGAAATACAAAGACCTAGATTCAACCCCCACCACAAGTTTACTCTTTATTTATCAACCCACTAGCAGCTATATTGCGCCAGAGAGAGGCATCTAACCCCAGAACTGGCCTTCTTCATGGCAAAGTGACAAATGTAATAATAAATATATCTTATATTTCATACATCATTTCTTGTTTTTATTTTTTGCTTCATTTAAAATACAGAGACCCACTCTCTTTGTTGAGCAGGTAATTTATTTTGAGATAAAATAACACAAAGAAAAGTGGTGATGTTTACATTATTTTCACCTGAAAAAAAAGTGTATACAGTTTGTCAGCTGTATTTCCAGGAGGTATATGTACAGTGTATTATTTGCTGCAGCGTTGAAATAATCCTTTCTCTCCCCAAATCCAGTCTGAGTGGGATTATAAAAAACTTGGACTGCTATGTTATGTCATCTATAATAAACTGATTCATTAAAGCTCAGTAGATGGTTTCCTCGGTTTTGCCTCCTGCTCATCTCGTGGAACATGAAAGTCCACATATGGACACCACTTGGTGTTGAGACACACCAGTTTCTTCAAAGTGGAAGTTTTGACGATGTTGAAGCCTGTCTCCCCTCCGAAGGTGCTGGGCTTCCAATATTCGGGGGAGCAGATGGGGTTTCCCATGAGGCCTTTCAAGGAGAAGGGAGCCCCTATCTCCACCATGCTCTCACCAAATATACCATTAGCACGAGCTTTCTCCAGGATGACTCCGGGGTAAAACTCCAAAGCATCAATGTCCCCGTAGAGTTCCTCAAGACCTCTGGCCATTTCTTTGTTATCTGTTCAGACAAGATGAAACAGCTGGTAATTAACTTACAGGTTGTTCTCTATTTTACATCACACCATAGACATGTCTAATAGAAAACAACCCCATAAAAAGATAAGATTGTTTACTGAAACACAGTCTACATCGGACTGCAATGTGCTCTAAGAGCGGTTTGCAGTTTGGAGGAAGTGGCTGAGTGTAGATACCTTTATCACCTTGTTAGCCTGGCAACAGTTAAATAAAAAAATGATAAAAATACAGATACAATCAAGTTCCAATACAATTTACGTAATTGCATGTTAACTCAGGTCATTACTCTTTTTACTCTTTTTTTTTGGGTCTTTTCAAGCCTTACCAAGATAAACCCACAAGAGTTATCATAGAAAAGACAAATCTCTTACACGGAAACTTTCCTTTTGTTTTTCACTTTAAAGTCAACAGCAGGCAAGAAAGAAAAATGTTGTCAAAACATCCTGCAGATACAAAATCACGTCAAAGGTGTAAATGCAGTTTATATATATGTATATATATATATATACAACCAAAAGAGACAAGAAACTTTCGAGGGAAGTTGTATATGCATTTTTCGCTGCATACCAGTAAACTCAGAAAAAGATTTGTAAGGCTTCAGGTTGAACCTCTTCCTGTATTCATTGAAAGGCTGCACACGTGCTGCTCTGGACTCTTTGATGACCATCTCTGCCACTTTGAGCACAGCTTCATGAGAGTTTTGACCTCCACCAATCTGAAATAAAGGGGAAGTTATTGTGGTATTATTTCAATGAACAGTTCAAGCAGTGAGAGGAAAACCATCCACTCTGTTGTTGCTTACCAAGCAAAAAACACAAAATAATCAACACTGTGTGTCACACGTCTCTGCAAAAAGAAGCCACACACTTTGCATGCACATGCTGCTGTGTCTGCACATGTTACATTGTGTCTGAGAGCATCTGTCAGTTGATTTTAGGAAGTAATTATTAGAAGAAGAGCATTTTAATGTGGAATTTAAAAATAAACAAAATAAACACTGTGGTTTAGTGGTTATAAATATGTGTTGGGTTACATGTTGCACCCTTGCTTATCTAAGTGAAAGATCTTCTTTCTTGTCTTTCACGTAGAAGTGACAAGAAAGGCTGTGCAAAACTTCTGTAAAGTACTTATTATATCTCACTGGGAGTTTTCTTGAGGCCAGCTAAAACTACTATGGAATATCACACTTTGGTATGTGAGTACAACATTTATACTATAGGATAGTTTTTACTAAAAGCGTTTGCGTGTCACTGAATGTTACATACTCAAGTAAATGTGGAAGTGGTCTCATACTTAATGGCACTGTTGCATATTTTCTTATCATATTTGCATCTCTGCCATGTAAGTTATTTACAACTCAAGACTGAGGCTGATACACAGGATGTAAACAGCAACATGTCTGTGAATGTTCTCATTCATCCAGGTCATCGTACAGGATGTAAATCCACTACCTGTCCTGCAGACTGTCGAGAGAAAGCATCCACCAGTTTCTCCACCCCATAATGCATGAGGATGGAGGTGTTGTAAAGAAACTGTGAGTATGGGATTTCATCTCCGTCGATGAGGAAGCTGTCGGGCATCAGCGGGTGCCAGTGGTAGAGCTGGCAGAACTCCAGAGCGATGCGATTACTGTACTGGAAACGTGCGTTGAAGAGCAGGGTGGGATCAAACTTCAGCTTCAGCTGGTAACCACTCAGCTGTTGCACATACTCCTCTATTATAATATTGATGATCTCCCCTGGAGGGCAACAAATCATGAAGTTAATGTGACTTTGACCTTTGGCAACTGAAATCAATCAGTTCATCCTTTGGCTCATGTGAATGTTTGTGCCAAACAAGGCTACAGTATTTATGAGTTATAACTTCTATCTGTCTATTACTCTCTTTCTTTACCCTGTGTTATGGATATTACATTTTACTGTAATGTGCAAATGCCAATTTTCATAATGAAATGAAATGTTACTTACTATAAAAGTAAGAAAAAAACAACAGTTGCGCAATGAAAAAAGTTTTTTTAAACCTGATTTCTTTCACAAACAGGTGAAAACTTGTCCAAACTGTTGGTTAGAAAGTATATAAAGTAGATTACATAAACACATGACTTTAAATGTATGCCTCTTAAGCCCTCACCAATGATGATGAGTCTTGTGGTCTGGAAAAGCTGCTCATCGTCCCAGGTGGGATGTTCGGCCTTAAGGATGTCACACACTCTGTTGTGCTCCCTCAGCCATACGGTGGCATACATGGTGAGACCAGGCACAATGCCGAATAACTCCTGACCAATGACCAGACGATGCAGTAGAGGCAAACCTTTAGGGTACACCATGTGCACAGGGACCTCAGATACAGTCGGCGGGTACATCTCCCCATTCACTAACTGCATGTGGAAAAATAAAAACAGCCACGAGTCAGGAGAAAGTTTGAATGAAACTTTTGAATGACTTTTGACTCAGTTGAACAAATTCTTCCAAATGTCTGCTTTGTTCTGCTCCATCGTGGCTAAAAGTAAAAACCAAAAACCCCAAAGATCTGATATGACTTGATCATAAAAAAACTTCCTCAAGCAGACTGGCTTTAAGTTTCAGATTTTCAGGAAGTTCAATCTCAAGTCTTTCTCACAACTACAAGCATGTTTAAAAAGAAAGATACGCAGCCGCCAGTGAAAGAGTGAAAAGCACATCTTCTACCAAGAACATGTTCCAAATATTCTCTAAAATTATCATGAAACAGAAAGCAAAAATTAAGGCTATTACCCGTCCCTTGAACCTCCCAGGATAAAAACTCAAAAAATGATTACAGGGATACTTCTGATTTATGAGCAGCAAACTTACAAAGACAAGCATACCCAACACTGTTCGTGTTTTTTGAACAGAGGAATATTTTTGCTAATAAATGGAAAACGTTAAAACACATTCAAAACTAAATGTTTAAAAACACCTGTTTAAAACACCTGTAGGAACCAATGTTGTAGTGTTGTGTGGGGAGGGGGGTGTTGTTAAGGTAGCACCTGGTGATCGGCAGGTGAGGTCGGTACAGGATCGATGTCATGTCAGTTTCAGCAGAGTGTAACTAAAGTTTCAATTCGCAAAGACAGAAATTTCCTGAATATTTTTTTTTTTAAAACGAGGAGTTTCTTTTCTTCGTCTCCGTCTTTGAGTTACCGCGCTCAATGCGGTTTGGACGCCATTTTTTTTTATCGTTTAACTGATTATGCTAATGTTTTTCTACTGATAGCAGCGAACCGCCATTTTTATTTCAGTGAACGTAAACAAGCTAATTAGCCGTTAACTTAACGGCTAACGGCCGCTGAGAATTTGAAGCCGCGGATTGTGTAGGTTATATTTGGTTATATTTGTCTGTAATACATCTGTTTGGCGATTTTCTGCATTATTGTACTTTACTAAGTTATGATTTTTGTGTTTTGGTTACTCAGCTGTCATGGTGATTACCACTCAGAGGACCTTGTGCTTGTGATAAGTAACAAAGAAGACGTTGCCCAGCTGTCTGCAATGGATTTTACTTGACAGAAGTTGGAGCCCATGTCAAAGCTGCCCATCTGTAAATACTTGGACTAAAGGAATATGAATAATAGAGGAATAAACTGACAACTGGACTTCACCACCCTCAAAGGTAGGAGCTCACCTCGGTTTAGACATCCTGCTGCTCTATAATGCCAATAAATGCTGAATATATCATACTTTTATAAAGGCGTTGTGCATTGTGGAGTACATGGACAATACATGTTGCTATGGTGCTTTGCACTAAAGCTTTAAATTACTTGCCATCGACCTGGTGGGTTTTAAGAGTTGTATGGGACAGTTAGCGTCCTTAGCTAGCATTAGGTGTATATTTGTTTGCGTGGTGTGTGTATATGCAATTTGTAGTTTGGTTGTATTGTGTATACATACAGTACGTTGTTTATTTGGTCGTGTAACATGTATATGCAACACATGTGTTGTCAAATGGTGAAGGTGTGTTCTGACTGTGTCTTGTTTATGAGCTTTTTGAAGAATAGCCTTTTCACTTTCATGTCAAGTTAGTGTATCCTTGTTGGGAAATTATCTAACCAGTGTTTTGTATACGGACTAACATTAATGTTGATTTTAAGCTTAGGCACACTTAAGTATCAGACAAAGCAGGGCTAAAATGTTAAGTTAAGTTTCTTTTTCTTCTACCTGATATTTCAGCTTTCCATCTTTATGAAGCCGTAGTTGAAGCTGCCGCTGGAGGTTGTCTCCATAAATATTATTGGCATCTACCTGAGTGAGCAAGAGAAGAATATACTGTATACATTTGATGATAGGTTTAAAGGTCAAATTCATCCACAATGAAAGAGATACACGTCATGCTTGACTCTCAACAGGTTTGATTGTTATGATTGATTGTTAGTTGCTAGAAGCCTATCTTACCCCATGTCCTAAGGCCTTGGTGAAGCCACCAGGAACCTCATGGTTTGTCTTGAAGAACTGGTGGGTGAAGTGCTGTGCCATGAAGGCAAACATCAGATTGGTTCCCTGGGGGTCAGGCCTGAATTTGGTTCTCCTAAAGAAACGCTCAGCCAGCTCTTTGGGATCAGGAAGCACAGGTTTACCTGTAAAGACAGACACATTTCAGGAGTGAGAGTCACATGGTGTGTTGTTGTACTGATGAATTAGAGTTAGAGAAATGGACATTATTATTATTTGACACTCAGCCATTGTTTGAATAGCAGTCTGAAAATGTACAATAGTTGTGCTCCCACCTTTAGTTCCCATAGGCAAGGGGCAGCCTTCGGGCACAGGAGGGAGGAGCCGGGTGTAGTAGGAGGTGTTGTAGTAGGCCTCCCAGTTGAGGTATCCGTATTTGGTGTTGTAGGTTGGAGGGCTTGGAATAAGATCACTTCTTACTTTGGGAGAGGAAGAGAGTGGCAGAGGTTTACTCCAAATTTCTTTTACATATGTTTGCTGGTGCAGAACCCTTTATCTTATCAATCTTCTTAAAAGTAGCCTGATATCTAGATTTAGGTGCCCCTGAGAGGTCTCTGAAGTTGATTAGTAGATCTTAAATGAAATCAATCCTGTGATCACTTGAGAGTTTCTCTTGAAGAAGTTACTTTGACACTTTGCTGTAAGTATGAGGAAGTCACCTCACTAACATGTTGTATGTGTCTTCACATCTCAAAGTCAACTTTTTCTCTTACGTTGGTACTTTGGAGTAGTTATGGGAGGTTTAGTTAGCACAGGCCTCATTCTTTAGGTCTCCATTTTCATCCATAATCTACTAGAAATACCAATTAGCGACAGCTTTGATCTGAGTGTAATGTTTCACCACTGTCCCTCTGCTGTACATCAAATGTGCCTTAATCTATAGCTGAAAATAGTCACAAATAAGTGATATTTGTGGCCAGTTGTAAAATATTAACATCTTCAGTTCTAGCCAGCGATGTTGTGGTTAAGTGAATTTTTTTTTTTCACGGGAAAGATATAGACTGATGTCATACTAAACCTTTACTTTAGACGAGTTTACTTTCAGAGGCGTACAGCAGGTCAAAGTGGGAACGCTGACAACATTTAGCAGAGGAAATCGCAATGCTTATTTGAATCAGTTCCTCTTATGGGCTCAAACCATCTTTTACAGAACAGTTTTATCTGTGCAAATGATCAGAACAGGCTCTATATTGAGAGAAAATATACTCCAGATCCAGCTGTGATGGTTATTTTCTCACTGCAGTCTATACCTTAATCCTTTTTTAGTCACTTGTGCGTTACACATATCACCCACCATGCCCTTTTTAACATGCCTTTTAAACGGATGTAAAGTAGATCTAAAGCAAACTGGGTGAAAATATTAGCTGTAGGCCAGTCCTGTTGATTCATCTGTGGTCTGTGGTCTGTGGTTGTGCTGATTCAGTGACTTGTTTCGGGGCTGTAATCTCATCACCTACCTGTCAGCACTAATCTCATGATGGTATCTTGGAGGAAAGAGTTGTTGACCAGGTACCAGAACCACTGAAAGTGTGTGAGGATGTAGTGAACCACCGAGGGGCTTGGCTTCAGCATGAGACGAACTCTGGTCCAGAGCTCCGCTACACACAAAAATAAAAAAATAGGTACAATTTCGAATAAAGCTACATTTGTAACAGGTTTGTAAGGTGTCACTAACAAGTTACAAACATCTGTTTGACTTGTGTTTATCTCCTTCTAAGATTATGTGGTGTTTGGTTTTCAGTTTCTAGTAGGTGGAATACGTCCAGACTTCCCTTGACTGCACTTCTGGTTGTGACTTTAAAAAAACAACAACAACAACGCTGAATCATGTATTGATGCATTGGTCAAAATCAAATTCAGTTTCACTTACGTCTGGTGCAGTTTGCTCCATAAAAGCCAGTGCGAGTGCAGTCACATTTGTAGTCGTGCATACCAAATCTCACACACACTCCTGAGTTCTGACAAGGGTAGTAGCAACATGGATTCACTGCAGATGAGGAGAAATATACCTTACTTTGAATGAGTGAACAAAAGAATGAAGTTGACTTAAATTGAGACACTAGCTATACTATATAGCCTCAAAGCTACCACAAAAAAGGTGAAATGACTGCAAATGAAAATCAAAGAGACACAAACAGTGACATAAAAATACAAAATGGCTGCCAACAGACACAAAATGATGTCAAATATGCATCAAAAGAAAAAGAAATTTATGCAAAATGATGTCGTAGTAGGGGTTCATGTCTGTCCAGTGGACCATTATCTTTTTATTTGTTATCATTGATATGATTTCGTATTAGAAGATTTAAAGTTGTTTGTTTGGCATACACTATGGAAATAACTGCTAATCATAATTTAGCTCCTGTAATTCTTAGTGTTGCATTTCCTAAAAGATTCAAGCTAAGGATCATAACTAGCTGTAACTAGCTGCGGCCAAGAGGTCATTATCACCACTGTTGTTACACATGAGTGACCAAGACGAACTAGAACTGCCCATTGGCCAAGAGATCAAACTGGATTGCAGTTTTCAATGCAGAAATGCATTTTCTTCACAGGAACTGTAACTGAACTTAACTGAGCAAAAAGCTGTTTCTCCCCCTATCTTTAACATCCTCTGCAGTAGAGCACACTGCTTCCTGTCCTCCCCTCATACTTGCACAGGCTTAATGTGATAATGTGACACTACTTCTTCTTCTTCCTTATTAGCTATGAATGAGAGGATAGATAAAGCACCCATAGATATAGGTTTCTAAAAGCAGAGGATGTTGGAATGTATGCATGTTGTTTTAAATAGTACTGACATGTTCATGGTATTGAGGCCTCCCTTTTCCAGGAAGACTCCGGAAGCAGATGCATGACTATAGACAGACTAGTCCAAGTACGTTTAGTTACTTAGTTTGGAGTAACAAAAGTAAATGCAAAATTAACCTGAAGTTAACCTGAATTTTCATGGAAATAATGTAATCATCATTACATCATCATTGATGCACCAAAGCACATGTGACAGTGGCTGGACTTGCCACAAGCCTCTTGTTCTTCTGACTTACTTGTAATAGAGGGTTTGTATTGTTATGTTGCTACTTTTATTGAAAGAGAAGCTCTGAATAATTGTTACTCATAAAGATCTTAACAAGTATTTGAAAGAAGAGTTGGTGAAAGTGAACATGATCACATAAATGACAGCAGGTAAGGAAGGATATTGGCGACTGCTTTTACTTTTACTTTGTACCAACTCCATCATGAATTTACTCATAGAGGCTCTCTTCTATCCTCCAAGTGTTTTTTGATTGATTTGGACGTCATTAATATGATTTGCAATTGAATTCCCACCATCCACGATCCAGAAAGATAATCAACAGATGTTGACTTCAGACACACAGTGTTACCAGTGTTAAAAAAATAGCCAAAGTTGTATAGCCAATTACACGGTCCCTCTGAATATCTGAATATGACTAGAAGTACAAAATTGGTTTATACATTCTCATCAGTCTAAACTAAAAGACTCTGAAACAATGTCAAACCGTGATTAAAAAAAAGATTTCTACTCACCAACACTTGAGTCATCGGCACAGACTGAGCTCTTCAGCAGCAGCAGGTTGATAGAAACCCAGATGGAGAAGAAGCTAATCTCTATTTTGCAGAATAAATAATGAATGAATATCATAACTGCAGTAAAAAAAAAAAAAATCATGTGGGCAGGTTTTGTACAAAACTGATTTTCAACTCACCTCTCATGACTTCCACAAGTGATTAGGGCCCAGGGGTGAACAAATGAAAAAAATAAACTTAAATAAAATAGAAAAAGAATTTGCAGTATTATTCTGTTACTGGAGAGATATCTGATACTCCTTATAACAACGCAAAGTGACAGGGGCTATGTGGCTTTATAACATCAGCTGTCAGAATGGGCGGTATTGCTGTTTCCTCTACTTCCTCTACAGAGTCTTCAGCAGACTTACAAGAAAAGTCACTGGAGTTGGCAAGAGGTCGTTTTGATGGATCATTTCTAACCAGACGTGGTGGTTGAAATATAAAAGATATAATGTTTAAAGCCAAACAGTGTGTCAGAGCAAAATGTTTTGTCTTGAGATGATAAAGAATAAATGAATAGTTTATACGTGGCGTTCAAATCACTATAGTAAAGGGAAAGAGAGGAAAAAGTTTATAGTGCTTTATCTCCACCTGCTGGCAAATTAAAATGTCATTCATGCCTCACTTATAAAAAGAACTCACAGAATTTCTAATTCATTACATTAAAACCAGTGTGCTTCACAAAATCAGTACTGGTATTTGGTATTTAATGAGTTATTTCTCAGTGTGGTATTAGACCTTTAACCAACTAAAGACTGTGGATACTTCCTCCGCCACAATAATGTGGGAACATCAACTTTATGACAGTCTTTAGTACATTTTGATGTTGGCACAATGGAGACACCTACTGTTGAAAATAGAGATCCATTCATCCATTAGGCATTTTTGGTTTCCCCCATGTAAATGTAAACTAGTAAGTAATGGAGTAATGGGTTTCATGATTGTGAAAGGAGTAAAAACACACACTTTTGAGATTGTATGTATCCACACATAAACTTGGAGAAGGTCAAATATAGGCCTCCCAGGGGTCAAAATAACTGTAGCTTGATAGGTAGCCAGGTACAAAGACCTGCCAACGTAGTAGGTAGGTGGGTAAGAACACAGTGGGGCTCTAAATATACTAAGTGTAGTTGTAATGGTCTTCTTTTGTTGTCAGCTTCCTCGGTCTCAGTTCATTCCTGTCTGTTCATGTGACAGTGACAAAGCGGAGAAACACCCTGTAGAGGTCAGCAGTCTATCACAAAAAAACAACAACAGACAGCCAGAATCACTGGTGGGTAATCGATGTGATTTGGAGTAATGACGGGGAAAGAATAAAAAATGAAAACTGTGCACGTTTTGAAGCTGATGTGGTTTGTTCCAGAGACAATACACATGGTGCGGCTGAGTTGCCAGGTTCTGATCTTTGATACCTTCCCACCGAGACGTTATCTGAGCCAAACCTTTGTGAGATTTTTGCCTGTTGAAGTAACTCTCCTGAGTAATTTCCTGCATACTGTAGCAATTTTAGGACTAGCTTGTCTGCAGTATCCACATGGAGATAAGTTAAATCTTGACCAAAACATGTTCAATTAATTCTTTTCAACTTCGCATACCTCTCCGGTTATTGCACTCTGAGGTTTCATATTATGTTACTGAACATGTTTTTGAAGTTAAAACCGGTCAGCGTCAGAAAATAATTAACTTCATCATAAGTCATTTCTTAACAAGGGCCCCATAATCCTGGTTAGTTTCCCAATCCCATTTATTTCTAGTCCCATATCCTTAATTTCCTCCTCCTCGTTTCTTTGACTTCATCGTTTATGATTAAACGTCAGCAGTTAGTTCATCTTGCCAATCACACACCACAACAGCAGTGATAAGATTTCTTTCCATAACCCGTCATCTTCACAGAGGGTACAGTATGTGTTGTGGTTCACATGCCAAAACCATATGAGCTCAGCTTCTTGTCACTCTCAGACTAGATGGTGCTGTCTGCCAGAGTTTGCTCTCTATGTGTTGTAGGGTGTGTGGAGCTTTGAAGCTTTAGGATAGAGATGATCGTCCTACAGTCTTACAGTCTCATCATTTTCCTTCATGTGACCCAATTTAAATATAATAAAATGTTTGATTTTAGATTCTTCAAAGTAGCCACCCTTCTCTTTAAAGACAGCTTTGCACACCACAACAGTCGGTGTCATGAGGTCGTCTGTTATATTGGCCTGGACGCTCATGCAATTAATTGCAATTAACTTTTCTAAATGACAGTCCTAGTTATAGTCTGAAGTATTTATACTAAGGAGCAAAAATATGGAAGCCATTTTCTACATCATGAAGACACACTGAACAAATCTTTTTTTCCCGGATTGACAAACCACCCTGTGGCGCAACAACAGGTTTTTAAACGGTTTTTGCTTTTTAGAGAAATTAGCCTATACATACTATACATCTCAAAAGCATCTCATATTTTATCATCCCAAATATTCACAGTATTGGGACCAAAGTCAAACTTGAAGGAGTAAATGAGGAGCACTTGAATGCAGCACTAATTTTTCACTCCTCCCACTCGAGCTTTCTGGGAACTGTAGGCCCGTCTCAAGTGCGAGGACAAAAAACCCATCCATCTTGCACTTATTGATATTTTCGCTCTAAATGAATTTTGAATCTACTACTTTCTGGGTTTTTTTTTCTTTTTCTTTTGAGTGCTTTGCTTTTTCCTGCTGTTTATTCTTGAAGGTTCGCCACCGTGGGCATCCATACATCACTCTACACTGGATGTTCACTATACATTACCAGCAGACCGACTTCTGCAGCTTCAAACGGTGAACTGTATTTGAATTACATTCTGTTTCCGAGACATGATTGATATGAAAAAGAATGGGACACATCAGGAACTAATTATCAAATCATCATTTCCCGCCTTACAAGTGCCTGAAAAGGACTCCCTATCTGCGTCGGGCTCGTAGACATGCTGCTGGTTGCCATGGTGCGGTTGGTGCAGGCTGCAAACCAAGGCTCAATGCTTCCTATAGCATTCCTGGTAATTGAGATCAGATGTTCCTCTGAGTGGAACCTGGACTGAGGGTAACCTGGAAGCATTTATTTTATGGAGAAGATGTTTAGTTAAGCCGTGCTCCCGCTCTAAATGAGCCTCGGTCCGGCTCTGGTGATGAATACGATTGGTGAAAGCACTGAAGGCTGGTTCCTGACTTCTTCCTTCCCCAGGATCGGGTTACAGATTAGCAGACTTCCTGTCCAGTTGTGGAACAAGCCAATCCAAATGACGGAGAGGCGATGGACGTAGAAGCGAGGGCATCATGTGTAAGCTCAGATAGGGTTTCTGACAGAGCTACACAGTGGTGGGTCCTCAAACGGCCCACCAGGTAGTTAAACCTGTTAGGAGCAGCTGGTTGTGGAAGAAGACAGTCCTCCTCAACTGGACGTCCACCTTTAGGGTGTAAATACTTAGATGGCAGTTTATTAGGTGTATTAGGTTCATCTAGTTAAAACTTGTAGTCTAGTACAACAGTCTTGCTAATGCAGGTAAGTTTTTATTAAGTGAGGTGTTTCTATTATTCTGTCAACCCTATTTACATCAACACAGGAAGGTTATAAATGTGATAAACTACACCAGAAATTAATGTTGGTTGTTGTATCAGTAGATTCATTGTGAGACTCTCCAGTGTCCTGTCAGTTAAAGGCAGAAAGCCCCCAAAACACACCCATAAATGAACAGCATACATCAACAACATCCTCATCACAGTAATAAAAACATAACCTGATATAATAATAATAATAATAATAATAATAATAATAATAATAATAATAATAATAATAATAGATACAGCCTACGTATTATATACTTGATATTTTTGCATTGCTTGTTTTACTTAAGTAAAAAGCTTTAAACATTTCTACTACAGCTGCACAGCTGTTTTCATGTAAACTGAGTTTGACTCTCTCATACGCTGTAGATTACAGTTACCTTGTCCACGTATTGTACTGAGAGCAGAGTTCGGGAGTTCACAGTCCTCTGACATTAAACTACTTGCTGTAGATGATCTCAGGTCCATGGGAGGAGCGAAACTCCTGGACTCATTCATCAACTGTCAGGGAGCTGACACAGTTCACCGTAGAAAAACACAGAGTCCTCTCACTGTAATGTCGTCACTCTGCACACAGACCACATTTTTAGTAGTTCAAGAGTGTTGAGTCCAGACCTCAAATGTTAAGGGTGCATGAAACACAAACACCAGTTGCATTCATAGCTGAATATCTGTCAGCGTGGACCAGAAGCTAACTGAGTATTGCTATGTAACAGGCATGTCCAAACTATTCCTCAAAGGGCCGTGTGGCTGCAGGTTTTTGTTACAACCAGTCAAGATCACACAGTTTGACCAATCAGCTGTCTGAAGACTGAGATCAGTTGATTAAATGAGTCAAGTCTGGTGTGCTGCTGCTTGGTTGGAACAAAAACCTGCAGCCACACCGGCCCTTTGTGGAATGAGTTTGACATCCCTGCCTTAGTCCCAGAGCGAGGTGGAGGCTGGTTCCATGAAAACCTCCCCAGCTGGCATCTTCCTCTGACTGGACTAATCTATTGTCTTCATTTCTGTAATGCACTGCTGTCGTGACTGTCAGTTCACTGATTGTGGATTTTTTGAGCAAAGAGAAAAAAGTCTTGCCTCTTATCTTTCTGACTGAGCTCAAACCATGTATCGCTCTGTGACAGCTGTACAGCTGCTGCACGTTTCTGCCTCGTTTACACAGAAGCTAACAGATGCATTCAATTCTAACATGTACACTTTCATTGATTTATTATTCTCACTCTGTAGTGTTGAAACACACACACACACACACACACACACAGAAATGGTGCTTCTAAATTTGGACAGTATGATCAGGCAATGACTGCTCTGTGGTTTGTTTGTCTAACACATGGCTCCCTTATCGTCTCTCAGTTCCAGCATGGTGTTATTGTTGCTGTGGACTCTCGGGCCACCGCAGGCTCTTACATCGCATCGCAGACAGTAAAGAAGGTGATTGAGATCAACCCCTACCTGCTGGGTACCATGGCTGGAGGAGCTGCAGACTGTAGCTTCTGGGAACGTCTGCTGGCCCGACAGTGCCGCATCTATGAGCTCCGCAACAAGGAGCGCATCTCTGTGGCAGCAGCCTCCAAGCTGCTGGCTAACATGGTGTACCAGTACAAAGGCATGGGACTCAGCATGGGAACCATGGTGTGTGGCTGGGACAAGAGAGGCCCAGGTAAATACAACATCTATTTCATGTACTGTTCTCAATTGCGAATGCTAGTAACATCAAGTAACATCGAGACGTTTACTAGTATATGATCAATCACTGATGTAAGGTTGAAAGTTAAAGTGGCAATTTTACACTTTCTGGTTCCAATATAAGGATTTTCTCCTTTTCTGGCAGCCAACTGCAGCGTAATCAACAACTTACTTTGGAGCCCTTTACTACAATTCAATATGTATCAGAGTTCAGTGGTCAAGAAAAACGGTTGAAAACTAGATGTAAAAGAGGACAAGACCTTTGTCCTCTAGAAACGGATGACAAGATTTTGTGACCTTTTCCAGTAAATATTCAAAGAGTCCTGACTTCACATTTTAGTGATCTCCTGTTTTACCATGTACAATTTTCAATAGTCTGTTGTATTTTAAAATTAGAAAATTTCAAATTTGAAAATATGTTTAATTCAAGTGGAAGGGACATATTCAAACTAAGCACAAAGTATTAGCCTTCTGTTGGCACATTTGTGTGCAGGGCATCATATTGTAGCATGCTAAGTTGGTTGTAGGGCTGTAGCACAGTATACCAGTGCTAGAAGTATCGTAATAGCCTATCATTAAAAAAAATGGTACCTTGTTTTGTTTGTTTAGTACCAACACTTAAAGAACAACCTGTGTCTATGTGTGGTGGAGCTGTGTGTGTGTGTGTGCTGCGCTCGGCTTTCTCTCCCTACTTTCTGATTTCACTAAACATGACAGCAGCAAAATGAGAGGTAGGGTTGCAAATGTAAGTGCTCTTGCAGTCTGTTCACAGCTTGTCGACAATGTAGACGCACTGAGCAAAAAATGGCATTATTTCGTTCCCATAGCTGAAAGGATAAACCACAGCACCACAAAGCCTGTCTGTGAGAGAAGGGAGCCAACATTCAGCCTGAAAGGCATATGGCTGACAGACATACCAACCTGACTGATAGATTTTGTGATGAACTTTTTTTCAGTGTCTGAGTTAGACAAGACAGTAAAGGGCAATGATAACTGTTGAGTTTGATGATTTATCTTATCAGCTGACTTATTTTGGAAACATCTCTATATGCAAACATAATTTTCACACTTAAGCTTATTGCAAATAGATAAAAAATCACCACCGCAACAGAGATATAAATCCATGATACACAACTTGGACTGAATCAGCACTAGTAATGGTTATCATGACATGTACATTTTGTTTCAATTATTATTTCTATTATTAGAATTAGAATAATTATTTCTATTATCAGAAAAAGGAGGGCTGATAAAGGATCTATTGAGTCTAATTAGGAAACTCAGACCCATGGTTCTTAGGCTGCACACTGCAGCAGTGAGACAAAAAGCTCAGTATTCCTCGACAGAAGTCTGCACTTTGAGCCCATTTCCAGGTTTCAATTCAGTCACATTAGATTTAAATGACAATTAATGAGAAAGGATTTGTGGTAATTGTTCAGAATTGAGACATTGAAGCAAGTGCCGTACCACAGTCACTGTGATGACACTCAGCTCAAGTGATGAGCAAAATATTCTCCTCTAAATGCATGGATCATATGGCAGTGTCCTTATTGGTAGCATTCATCAATTTCAATTTCAGTTTATTTAAAGTGTAGAATCACCATAGACACATGCTCTCAAAACACTTTACACTTCAATTAAAAAAGACAAGCAGTACATTTACATTTACAAATAGTGAACTGGACAGAGCAGTAAGACAGGCACAATGATACAAACTAACAAAGGTAACAAGGATGGGCAACAACACTAGTGTACTGAAGATTTAGAGAATAAAACCATTTTTAGTCTGGATTTAAGGACATGAATGGAGTCAGCATCCCTCATCATTTCTCAGACTGTGGCTGAACATCTGTAGTTAACACAGCATCTGTAATCCAGGTCTTTTCCTATAATGTAGTAGCAGTTCTTCTTTGTTGGTATGAGACAACTGACCTTCTGCAAACAGAAATTCTCCAGTTTTTCTGTAGTCCTCTACATATGCTGATGCTCTAAGTACAAACACACCAGTAGTTTGCAGAGTTAACCACTAGATGTAGCTGCAGATTCTCTTATGCTCTGCCCCTCTCAAACTCAAAGCTGTGATTTCTGGATGCCGCGCAGTGTGGTGCCGTTCATCACAGAAGGTGTGCTTAAAGAGGCCGCCACAGCGAGACAGTAATGGGAAATCGATGAGGCTGGGACTGTGGGCCAGCAAGAGTGCGGCCGGATGATGGACGTCGGGTTTCAGCCCCGAACAATTGGGTCGCATGCATAATGCCAGTACACCCAGCGAGATCGATGCCGGCTTTGTCTGGAAAGCAGAGAGGTCTATGTGAACAATGACGGCCCCGCGGTATGCCAACAAACCCAAATGACACGTTTTTAATCCTGGCCAATCAATTGGGGAAATAATGATTCCTTTATAAGTTCAGTAGGTGTGCGAGCTTAGCCATGGTCCTGCAGTGTGAATGATTGAACGGAGAGGTAAATGTCATGTAAATGAAATCAATCGTGATTAGGCGGGAAGCTCATTAGCTGGCTACAATCATGTCAAGAGCACTTATTCCCCTGATGGAGTCCCTTAAGATGCATCATGCAAAATAAATTAAACAAGAGCTATGTTGAGAAGCTTCACAAATATGTCTCTATGTAACAACATAAATGTTGTGACACTTGTAATCATGGTACAGTTGATGCCTGATAACTTGAACTCAAAAAAAGTTCCCTCTGATGCTCTTTACACAGTGGATCCATAATAAAGAGAGATGTGGTTACACATCTCAAAAAACAC